>MNCI01014010.1:112066-131835 GCA_015680685.1 Gnetum montanum
CTCCCATGTAACATAAAACTTTCATCTCATTCCGATGATATTTACATGTGTGTGTTTTGTGGAGTTAGTGCAAAATACATTTAACCCTTCTAGTGCCCACGGACACTTTAAGTGTGATTACACAAGGGCATAATAGGTTGAAACCTGCTTTGGGGAGGACCCACTTGTGTAATTTTGTTGTAATCTTCATTAATTCTGTAGCTAGAACACACAATCTCTTACCCTCAGCTTAGTTTTTCAATTTATTTTCTTTCCCTTATTACCATCACATAACCTTTTTCTCTACCATCTGAGGTTCTTATTGATAAATTCCACACCATCATAATTTTCGTGCCTTGAGAACTAGTTGAATTACCCTGGAACCCTTTAATAATCATCCAGATGTCCTTAGTTTACAATGTTTAATTTCAAAAAATATAAAAAAATTTGGTACATTCTCTAAGTGCCCTCACTTCAATATAAACATGACCCCCTTGTGCTAATCAACATTATTTGCAACTGTTCACGCAGCAGAAGTTTTTCAAATTTCTCTCTACGACTTGCGATTGCACATCCCTTGCTTTCATATCCATAACTCGCTTGCTGGTACTCCGATTTTCATTCCGTTTGAACCTACTTGAACCCGAAGTGTTTAGCTTAGTCGTGGGGGAGAGGGTACATGCTAAATAACATATAAAATTTTTGTCCATGCCAAATAGCACATACATTTTTTTGAAATTCATCATCGCCCAAAGAACATCTTTAAGGGTAATTAGTTCTAAAATTAAGATTTGAATGTGTCAAAAACAATTTCATCCCCTTAGCTATACCAGGAAATTAAATTGGGAAAACCACCTAAGCAAAGAGGACTCAGCATTATAATCTTTCAGGGACATGTTCTTCTAATAATTAACATCACACAGAAATGAAGTAAATCTATTAAGGAAAGCAGTAAGGTATAACCTAACTTTGGTAACAACCTTACTAACGATTGGCCCCGTGTGATTGTAGATGGCCCCGAAACGCGAACAACAGGAAGGTCCTGCTCAAGGTGTAATCGAACGAGCTTAGAGAGGTGGAAGACAAAAGTCCTTTCGGACAACATGCAAAATAGGAGGAACAATCATTCAGTGTTCATCAAGAAGATCCTCCTACGGTACGGTCCGGGTAGGCAAAAGCAAGAGATACCCTCTCTGAAAGCGGTGTCTGGTACTTAGGGGAAACGTACCAATTTTGGCACAACAAAGAAGAAGGCACCATAGTTAACAATTGTGGTGTGACTATTGATTTCTCTATTCAAGCCATTCTGGAAGTATTAAACCTTCCGAATATAGGGTCAAAGGTTGCTCAGAACTAGCTGGACACTTTCAGAACTGAGCAACTTAATAAACTATTGATAGAGAATAAAAGGGTGGTGGAAGAAAAAGAGAAGGTTGACTGGGCTGCCTCTATGGCACAAGTGCAAACTTACACACATGCCAAGGCACTCAAGCCATTACAAGAGGAGAAACTCCAGGCCATACTTCAACGCCATCAAATCCCAAGACCTAGAGCAAAAGAAAAGGGAAAGACACCTATGGAGGAGTCACTGCCACAAGGAACTACATGAGCTCCAAATTTTTGTAAATATTCTGTGTGTTGTGTCTTTGTTTTCTTTTCTTCCCACACTGCAGCATAATCCCATTTTTCCATCTAATAATCCCATTTTTCCATCTAATAATCCCATACCTATTCACTGTGTAATCAATGTAGCTTGTTCTCACTTTAACTCGAGGACGAGTTTTCATTTAGTCGTGGGCGTATGATGAGACATGAAATTGCCCATATTGCTGGAAGTCACATTAAGGCACCCACGTTAATGCACCCACGTTATATCATGGGTCACGATATCTCATGGGTCACGATATCGCGTACGCGATATCGCAGTCAGCTGCAATTTCTATAAATAAGAGGCAGCTCTCCCTCATTTGTCATCCGAGTTTTAGTGTAGCGAAGCTCTAGCAGTTTGATTTCTCAAGAGTTAGAATATTTTCCCATGTCTACCCGCAATGTGGTGAATGTAATTGCACGGTGTCTTTATTCGAGTATGTCGTACTTGGACACGCACATGACCAACAATAAAGATCAAGATTACTTCATCATTGCAGCATTCACTTAGTTTATTTATTGTTATTTATTTAATGTTATTTATTGCTTTCGTAGCACGGTGTGAGTACGACTTGGCTACGAGCATCTATGGATGTGTACAGCTAGTCAAGGAATCGGTTACTCATCGCGATTAGTCTCTCACCCTTAAACTCCTAGAAGCGGAACAAGTACGACTTGATTACGAGCATTTAAGTGTGACTGCTTGGTAGCCCAGTGGCGTATCCAGGATCTATGCTTGGTAACCCAGTGGTGTATTTGGGATCTGTGCTTGGTAATCCCAGTGGCGTACCTCGGAGCTACGCTTGGTAGTCCTAGTGATAACGTGCACGAAGTCCAAGATGTGTACGGTTGATCAAGGAATCGATTGCTCGTCGCACTTAGGCTAGATTAGATTTCTTTACTCTTTTTCCTCCTAGCTTAGATTAGTTAATATTCTTTTCCACTGCCATCAAGAGTAGCATTAGAATTAAAACACATCATGCACCTCATCTAGACTAAACCATACGTGACATATGCAAAACTAGTCTAGGTGGGAAGACAGCGAACTACGACCTAAGGCTAACTATCTAGGTGCCACAACTAGTCCATTTGCGGAGTTCGACCAGATCGCGCATGCGACGCTCATTTCGTATGGTTGAGTGTAGGGGTACCTCGCCACTCATCACCTACTTTCTATTGTGTTTGCAGGATACATGTTGAGATGGCGTCGATCAAAGATGCATTTCGCCAAGAGGACGGGACACTACATCATTCCGAGGTGACCGTTCTGACTAGCTTGGCTACTTAGGAGTGCACATCCTACCCTCCCTCTTAACCTTCTTCACCTTTTTTCTTACACCCATAATTTTCCATTTTACATCTCTTTTACAAGCTTTCTTGATACATATAAAGCCCTCCTACATGCTCAATCGCAAAGTTCATGACAGGCGTAACGTAGCTCACCACATCGGAAGCATCTGTAGGTAGGTCAAAGCCCTGCATAGATGTAACACAACTCATCTCAGGGAGGAAACACCTATCCTGCAACAATGAGGCTGTTCGCAAGTGAACGTGGTTAAACAGCAAAAGAAAATTGCAAAAGCGTAAAAGAGAAAAAGAGCTCAACAAAAAGCGTGCCCAAAACAAATGGCACACTAGATGTTTCGCAATGACCATCCCTAAGCGTTCTAATGAAAGGTCGAAGGCCAGCAAAAGAAGGATGCCTATGCGTACTGACTCCCTCACAAGCACTCCGACGAGGGACTGCGTGATGTTACATCTCTCCCTTTTCTGAACCTGTTCCCTCAAATCGATCCTTTTCCCCTTTCCCTACACAACTACCCTAATACTCCCAAGCATAGCAAAGCAACATCTGAGCGACCACTAGAGAGCGATGTTGCCATCATTCCCTCCATGGTGTTTCGTATTCTTTGTCGATGATTCTCAGGAACATCCTCCAAACGTTAACAAAGAGGGGCCAGTGAAACACCATAAAATTTCAGGACCCTCATGCTTCAACAGAGTCCTAGAATTTGGGCAAGGATTTCCACATGTGCAGCATCATGATGGGCCGATAAAATGGTATAGGCACCAAGGATAGACTGTACATTCTGGCAAGTTTTCTATCTCCAAGGCTGACAGGCCTGCTGGACTCTCTAGCCTGCCCAACTGGACAATTGACTTGGTTGGCAGTCTACCCAAAGACCATCCTAGGAGTTGTCGAAAGCGTTTGGGATGAGCAAAATAGTTCAGCAAGTTTTCTAACATAAAAATCTACTATGCTATGTTATGCTGCGTAGCATAGCAAGCCTCGAAGAGATCAATCAAGCATCCAAGATGTAAGTTGATGAACAGTTGATCTTCCAAAGCATTTTCCCATGTTGCAACAGTCAAGAAAACTTGCTCCACCCGCATAGGGTGCTACGCTATGCTATGCTATGCAGCATAGCAAGGGTAAAGCGCATGAAAGCCCCCCTTTGCCAAGTGACTCCAACAAGAAGGATGCACTTGGCAACGCCTCGATCTCAAAAACTAGTTATCCCACTTAGCCCTTAGGCCTCAAGCAAGGTTTCTTGGTAAAAATGGTAGATTGAACAAGGAAGCATGATACACTGGCTGCTACGTTGTGCTACACTACATAGCGTAGCATAGTGTAGCGATGATCCAGAAATGACATAAATTTTCCAAAGATGAATTCAACAAGTCTGAAGGCTTTACAGCATGGAGGGCCAAAGTTGCAACTGTTTGCCTGACCAAGCCTTACACAAATGCTTTTGGCTCCTACACAAGTTTTCTACCAAGACCGGTGGCTACGCTATGCTACACTACATATCATAGTGTAGCGTAGCGAGCAATCACTTACGCTATGACAACGTGCTAAACGACATGGGTAGTGCAACACTGGCATGGAAGCATCAAGACGTCTTCAGTTAGCTCTATAACTTGTTGGCAATGATTATTCTCGCCCTGGTATCTCTTTGGCAGATGAAATTAACAAGTTTGCTTCATTTTGCATACCCCTGGTCAATCCCCAAAAAATTGTTCCTACGCTTGACCCTGCTTGCAAGAGTAGGGAAGATGTAGTCCTAGAGCATAGGCTCCATTTTTCTTCCATTATTGGCACACTGGATTAAGGCACATGTAGTTTCAGCAATATGGTCACAGCGTAACAAAGCTCACCTCCAACATCGCACACCTACGTAGTACAGCGATGTTTGCACCTTGTGGGGCCAAGGACATGTGGCATCTAGACCACGTTTTTCTCCTACTCCTAGCCCTATAAATACCCCAGCAAACAACACTCGAAGGGTTGGCTGTTGGCTGTTGGCTTAAGTAGTAATTGGCTTTTCAGTTGACTTTTGGAAAGCATAATCTGCAATTTTTAGCACTCTGGTTGGCTTTGAGTTTACTAGTTGGCTCTACAGTTCATAGATCTGTGACCACACTGCTTTGTGTAAGTTGTGCCTCTTCCGTGTTGCATGTTCTGTTGTACACCTTTCAACAAAGCAAAGGATCAAGCCCGTGACCTTGGGGCGGTGCACTTTCTCACCCAAGTTTATTTTTCCATTTCCTTACTATCATCGTTGTTTTGCACTATTTTCACCACTTTGCATTTATTGATCATTGATTTACTTCATGTGTCTCACTTCCGAAACCAATGTTTATGAAAGGTTGAGATACACCGATTAAGTCCGTATCTAATCGACCAAACCATTCAGGGCACCCCACTTCCATTTCTCTCCAACACGGCCCTTGCACAAATCTGGGATTAAACTATTCACCCGGTAAGCTCTCAGTGTTCCAGCCACCAACGTTTTCAGTCATAACAACTTGTAGAGTTTTGCATTATAATATAGTAGTTTTTGATTCTTTCATCCAACCAATATGTTGCATAAAATTACATATCAAACTCCTGAAAACTATTGATGAGCTATGAGGTACCCCTATGCTCAACCATACGAATACAAGTGTTTCACGCACGATCTGGTTGAATTCCAAGGACTAAGTGCTTATGTGCCCTTGCAGAAAAAGGACGGGTTGGTTGATCGCTATCTTCCCAAGCTTACCTATATGTCACGATTGTATGGTTAAGTAAGCTTGAGGCATATGATTTTTACAGCTTTTATGTTTTTATGTCCTACACTAGTAGGGAAGGAAAGAGGTAACTAAGTGACTAATTTAACTTAACTAATCATTAACTAAGTTCTAACTAATCCTAACATCAACATTTGTTTCCACCTTTCGTACACATCATAAACTAGTGCAACATTGCTGGGATTACCAAACACTAATCATTACTAGGTTACTAAGCGTTACATGCATGCTTGAAGTCCCAAATGTTCTTCTCGTTTCATGCCTAAGCCCATCTACGAGATGGTGCAATTGATCCCTTTGCGAATAACCATGGCTAGGACAGCAATGTAAACGTACATAGTATCAGCCCATGGCAACATCCAAGGGTTCATGTCCTCCTTGTTTCCAACCTTGGATTTGCTTTCGTAGGTTGGACACTCAAGGTATGTTTGGTACTTATTGTTGAATAATTCTAACATAGTACTCCATCTACGAATAGATTCTAGTTCTCGGGATTGGTACCAGCATTTCGCTTCTTTAACTAGTGTCCAGGAAACAAGTTAAGTTTTTGCCATTCATTCTCTATGTTTTGTAAGGCACACAGGTCATGGAATGCTTGTAAATGATTCTAAGGATCAGCGTTGTATCCCCTTCAAATCGTGGAATATTGTTCATATCTAATCTCTTAATCCTACTATCTTTTTTATGCCTTGTTGGAATTCTAACAGCCTCAGTTATGTCTAACATACTTTGAGTAGCGAGTAGGGGTTCATCATGATTGTCTCATCCATGGCATCTATGATGCCTACATTGTTCCCTACTCTCCCTTCTTCTATCTCGTGACTCTCTAGACTGCTCTTGTCCCCTTTTCTAGCTGTTTCATCTATGACATCCACTTTTCCTACCTTTATCCCCATGGTCTTTTTCTTTATGACTACGTTTGGATATTAAAGGAGAGGATGAAGGAGATGATGAAGGTGAAGAAGAAGGAGAACTATCACCATAACAGTGTCTGCTACCTTCTCTTCTGTGGTCTCAGCCCCGATCACGATTGCAATTAGAATGTCCACCTTTATCATGAATTTGCTTCTCTTTTTTAAACCCTTTCTGCCTGTGGGTATCAAAACCTGAGTTATGAATAGTGAGTGAAGGTCCTAATACACAACCCCTTGGCCAAAGTCAAGGGGAAGAACATCGTTGTGTGGGCGACTACCTGAGGTAGGTTCACCACCCTCATTTTTGCTTAAGACATGTGGGGCATCCTGGGACCACTTACCCTTCAAAGATTTATGATGTCTCTCCTGTTGCAAGTCCCATTGATGTTGTGCCTCTATGGAACAGTATTCTCTCGAGTCATGGTCTTGCACAACGTATTCTACGTGTAAGTGCAGCATGCCAATTCGTGTGAGAGCACAAAGAAGCATGCTCAGGACTGAACGATCAAGAGGTAACACTATGTTATCTTCTAAGTCTCGCCAACGTAGTTGTTCATCTTGATGGAGGATAAAGGTGAAGTCTGGTATCTACTCATTAGGATAAATATATACCACTCGAACTTGTTGAGGGACTAGTGGGTCAACGTTATGTTTCAGACCTAGGCAGTGAGGTGCTTTCGTACGAAGGAGGAGACATACTTATCTATTCAGTGTGCAATGTATTCTTGTTTATTATTTTCTTAACCAACCCTAAGGGTTCATTCCAATGATGTGAATGATTTCCTATGATCAAGTTAGTGCACAAACAACTAAGTCCCCAGCAATGACGCCAATGATGAGCGGCGAGGTACCCCTACGCTCAACCATACGAATACGAGTTGGTTGATCATTGTCTTCCCAAGCTTACTTATATGTCATGATTGTATGGTTAAGTAAACTTGAGGCATATGATTTTTATAGCTTTTAAGTTTTTATGTCCTGCACTAGTAGGGAAGGAAAGAGGTAACTAAGTGAGTAATTTAACTTAACTACTCATTAACTAAGTTCTAACTAATCCTAACACCAGCATCTAACTAATCCTAACATCAACATCTATTCCCACTTGCCGTACACATCTTGAACTAGTGCAACACTGCTAGGATTACCAAACGCTAATTGTTACTAGGTTACCAAGCATTACACGCATGCTCGAAATGGTCGTGCTTGTGTAATTTAACAATTTGCTTAATTCATCAAAATGAATTTCTGAATAGAAATATAAAGTGCATAAAAGAAAATAAATGCATAAGAAAATAAAATAAAATAAATGAGTAAGAAAACAAATCTCAAGTGTTGCAAGGATGAATCAAAGAGCTCGTCTTTATTGCTGTACACAAGGTGTGCTCAGGTACATAATGCTCGAATAAAGATCTATCCACACTTAGACCTCCTACTGCGAGCATTTGGAAAATACTCTAACTTTCAAACAGACTACAAGAGTTTTGCTACTTGACTGCTAAAAGACTTCTATCAATTGTGCACCTGGGCACTATATTTATAGACTTGGAAGCAACTACTCTAATAATTAGAGTAACCGCTCTAATAATTAGAATAATTGCTAAAGTAACCGCTAGAATAACCACTCTGATAATTAGAATAACTGTTATAGTAACCACTCTAATAATTAGAATAATTGCTAGAGTAACCGCTAGAGTAACCACTCAAGTAAATTAGAGTAACTACTAGAGTAACCGCAAGAGTAACTACTCTAATAATTAGAATAACTTCTAGAGTAACCGCTCTCATCAACTATCAATTTATTTTTTGAAATCCTAGTTTATTTAATCCATGTGGAAGAGTGATACTAAAACTGCTACCTTATGTGTACATGAGAGAGATTCTAATTTTTATCTTTTTTGTCTCGAAAATCAAATTAAGATTATAATGTTAGGATTCCAGATTTCTAAAGACGTGAGTGTGTGTGTGGCTATTGGAATTACCAACTAGGTGGATAAATTTAGAGGAAGTTGTTAATGACTGTCCGTTGCTAAATTACTGGTACCTTCCCTCTGCCAGGCTGCATATTCCTGTTTATATTTTTGAGAATCATATGAATGCACCCCTATTTCTAGGCTCGAAAATCCCTGGAAAATGCAATTTCTGAATTTGCAGAAAAGCCAATGGATTTTGGTTGTGCATTTCGGGGTTCATATGTGGGATGTTCTTGATTTTTCGGGGTCAAACGTGGCACGTCGGTCGGCTAAGAATAACAATCCACATAGCAGGTGACGAGCTGTAGCAGCAGTTACTTGCCTTATTGCTACTTGTGAGCATGCTCGTTTGCTTGCTTACTTGCCTTGTAACTTGCTGTCGGTGCTGTGCTTGTCCTGCCTTTGAATTTTCTGTTGCTTTCTTTCTTTCTTTTTGTGCTGGCTCGTTCTTCTGCCACATTCCAAATCCTGTGACTGCTGCGTTGTAGGCTGTTACAGTTGAGCGGGATTTGATTCTACAGCCAAGTCTGGAAGTTGAGTTGTGTTTTCGTCCTAAAGATTGCCGGTCGTGATCTTCTTCATGGTATTTTGCCACCAGGGCTACGGAAGGGTTTCTTTCCCATTTTAAAATCGGAGGAGAAGCCATCGTCGAATGTGCACCCGCTCTCTTCATTTCAATGCACCCACCTGCTCTCTTCGTTTGCTTGACCGCTTGCTATTTGCTTACTCTTGCCCTCCCCTTCAGTAGCCGCAACCCCTACTCCCACTCCACACACTAAAGCCATTCCATTGGAGCATTAGAGCATCCATCCTCCTTCTTGCAGCATCAGAGCATAGCATAGCAAAGCACTTGGCTTAGCGTCTCCTTTGCATTATTGTTGTTGAGCTCTTCAAAGACTCGTAGTAGTACTAGTAGAGCGTTGTTTTGTGTTGCAGAAGAAGCCACATGGCATACCTTCTCTCCCACTATGATTTGGGCCCTCAGGAATTCATGTCGAAGAGCCCTTCTCATCTTCCACCTGTGCCTGGTGCACAGCAGCTCATATTCTCTGCAACAGCCCTGGCCAAGGGCAAGCGCTCCAAGCGCTGCCACCTGCATGCCTTGAGCTCTAAACCAGAGCCGGAGCTTCTAATCCCGAAATCGCAGGAAGTGTCGTTGCATGCAGCCTTCTCCTCCGACATGAGCGAGGAGGAACTGGAGCAGCAGGAATTGGCTGCACGCTGCCTACTCATGATGAGTACTTGCAGGTCAGCCTCACCCACTACTTTCGAATCCAGAGCTGACATGGTGGCCTCCTCTATTCCAGAACCGCCCAGAAGGAGAATCAAGAAGCCCAGAAAGTTCCTGAACGATGCAAAGAATCACATTGCAGCATTAGGGATAGCTGCAGCCGCGGTTGGAAATGGACCTGTCCGTGTCCACGAGTGCAAATCCTGTAGAAAGGGCTTTCTGTCATTTCAGGCTCTGGGCGGCCACAGAGCCACCTACCAGAACAAGCTGAGAGTCGCCATTAACGAGGCTGCCGGTTCTAGTTCCGACTTCCTCCCTGTAGAGGAGATGAAGAAGGCAAAGACTCATGAATGTCCTATGTGTCACAGGATTTTTCCTTCTAGATAGGCCCTTGGTGGCCATCGCTGGACTCACTCCACGTCCGCTGCAACTGCAACAACAACTACAATGGCCGAGACTACTGCAAGAACTAGCCTTTCTGGAACAGAGCAATCGTCATCTTCTTCTTCAAGGCCATCTACAACTAAGATGATGGAGCTGGATCTCAACATTCCTGCCTCAGCAGAGGATGATTCTGGAGTTTTTGATGTGCAGATAGCGAATTGTAGGTTACTTAGATTAACATTGTTTCCATTTCATCGCTTTCTTTCTGATTCATTCCCTGTTCTTCCCCTGATTCTCATCCTGTGTCAAGGAGCACGGGTTATATAATCTATGGCTGGCTGGCTGCTTGAAGTCTGGTTTCTCTGTGATCCTATGTGAATTTGAACAATTCTTTCATTCTTTCCCATTGGATTTGATCGATTGATCACTTACTGGCTCTCGCCCTGATGTAGACCTTACTTGAATTTTAAATCCATGCTAAAGATTCCGTTTCTACATATGGTGTGTACCAATACTTACAAGCGTCCATTACATTAGTTTCTAATATGTGGCCAACAACATAGTTTTCTCTAGTTCTATCGTAGTTTTATATAAAAAAATTGATTTACGATCTCTCAAGTTTGAAATTATTGCTCTAGCAACCTCCAACGGCAGCGTAGGGATGTCAAGGTTGTCGAATGGTCATTTGAAGGCCAAAATAAGTTAATAAAAATAGAGTTTGGAATCCCATACCTCAAAAATACATTGGCCAGCATATTTTTGCCTAGTTGTAGTGTATCTTTGATAAATTTGGTTTTATCAAGTGAGGCAACCATCATGGATAGATATCAAGAGGATGAACATCAAACCTTGGAGTAGAAGATTGGATGAACACTAATGAAGAACAAATTCTTCAGCATTTAGAGGTTGGTTTTTAGAACTTTTCTCTAGAAGACCTCGCACCAAAACCTTCACAAGTTTGTATTTTGTTTTAAGTTTTTATTTTAATATATTTTAGTTTTATTTATAGTTTAGTTTTCGGTTATGTTGAGTACTAATTAAGTTCTTGTTTTATGTTTTATTTTTGTTCTATTGTTGTGATGCAAGCACTGGGTGATGGCAACAACCCTAGTGGCCATGATGATGATGATGCTCCTCCTCCTCCTCCAGTAGTTTTGCCTTAGTCCTACCAGTTTTATCATGTTTTTAACCATTTTTAGTTATGATGTTGATTATTATTATTTGTTATTTGCTATTCATAGCCTTTTGGAACTATGAGATAGTTTGTTGTTATTTATTTTGAATTTATGTATTTTTTATTTCCATCATCACAGATATTAAAATTTTATTCTTGTTTGTCACATAGCGTGACTATGGCTATTAGGCTTGGACACTTGGCTATAATACTTTTAATTTTTTCTATATTTTTTAGCATTTTTAGTTTTATGTATTTCATGTATTCTACATTCCATTCATATTATAAGGCTATGTTAGTTAACAAAAGATTATAAGGAAACAATTGGTAAAGCATAAACCTAAGGTAATCAAGCAAAACAATAGTGAAGAATATGATATAATGGCCATAGAAAAGATAAAGAAGAACAAAGTTGTAGATACATTGCCAATCAATTTAAGGCCTTGACGAGCCATAGAAAAAATATTATAATTTTTTTGTGTTTTAAAATTTTTATAGGTTTTAAAATGTAAAGCATAAAAGAAAAAGATAAACCATAAATAAGAATAAGTTGTAAACTACACACTAAAATAAGGAAAAATATGGTAAAGAAAAATAATGTGAGTAAATTAAATTTAAACTAGGCTAAGAAAGTAAGAGGAAAGGTTACATGGTTAATAGCATAGGGGCAAGCAATTAGGAAACATACATCAATCATGTAACTATTTTCTAATCTTTGAAACATAAGGAAAGGTGTAGGTCTTCATTGCACAATCTTGTACTCCTTGTTTCCCTCACTAACTACATTGAATAGGAGCTCTTCCCATGGTGCATCCATGGTTTGATTGTTGTTGGTTTTATCCTCGTCTACTCTATTAGGCCTCTTGATGTTGTTCTTAATAGTAGAATTTCCTTCTTGAAACTCCGCTTCGAACCCTTATGCTACATTAACATTGTTGATTGCCAAGGGAAGTACACTATCGCCATCAATGATGATTTCACCTCCCTCATAAGGTAGGTAAATTTCTTACTGGATGGACGAGAAAACAACTCAAAATTGAGCTAGCTAAAGCCTTCCCAGGATGACATTAAATCTCATTGCCTCTTCCACCACCAAGAAGTTGGCTATTGTGGGGAATTATTCCCCCACTATGAAGTCCAAAGTAATAGAGCCTTTTATGCTAAGTTATGATCCATTAAAGGATTTCAGAGTAAAGGTAGAAGTATTTTGCATATGTTTCAATAGACCTAACCATTTAACAATGGTGTAGGGTATAATGTTGGTTGTTGCTCCATCATCAACGTGCACCCTATGCACTTTGTATTGCCCAATTCTTTTCTCATTGTCTTTACCATCCTAGGGGTTGGTTTTGAGTTCATTGTTGCGAAACAATAGTGTGATTGACTTTGTTTCTTCCCTATGTGAGGGTGGTACCATCACTGCATGGATGGACTCTTTGTTGGAAAGGATGTTTCCACTAATAGAAATTGAAGTCAACATCTTTACTAAGGCTTCACGATGACTAGAATAATAGGATTGTCTTGATAAAAGTCCATTACTTTAACCATCTATGAAGTTGAAGCTTTGAGCTTACATAGCTCTTTCGTGAGGTTTTGGATCATTTGGAAGGCCCAATCCAAACCTTGGGACAACCCATTAGGTTGAGGACTCTATACAAAGGGATGTGGAGTAAGTTGGAAGGCTTGTGGCCTCACAATGAATAATGATAAGGATGGCAAAGGTTGAGTTATCACCATTGTAGGGGAAAAAGGTTGTATGTTATGCTTGGGTCACTTATGGTCCTACTAAGGGGCCTACTAGAATGGAAAATGGATGAGTCGTGATGAACACCATGGGTGATGGCCACATATAGCGAGGTTGTGTAGCAAATTACATGGATGAGAAAAGTTAGGACAACTAAGGCATGAGTTATGCCTAGTGGAGGGCTATGATGGGTGTTGACCCAAACAAGGTAGGATAGGCATGAGAAGATGAGGGTTGAGGAATCTACCTCATAAAGGAGGCAAGATAGGCCAAACTAGGTGTAGTGGCTTGGGGAGTTGATTATTAGAAAAGGCTTCCTACAAAGTTTTTAAGCTCTGGTTTAGCCTCAAATTCATCATGTTCTTCATTGTAGCTCTCTAAGTTATCCTCCTCACTTAGCTCATCCATCTTAATCAGTTGATCAAGAATACACGTGTATTTTAGTAAGTTTAATTTTATCATAAGGGAAGGGGATGTACTCCTTCTTGTTTCTATGAATCAGCTTGAACTCATACTTAAACATATATTTCATGCATGGGATGAGTAGGCTAGCTTGTATTTTGGCACATATAAAGTTGTAATAGTCTTCATTTATAATGGCAAAGTTTGGGCTTTACCCCCTTTTCTTAAGTGATTGCCTACACTTAGCCACAGTTGGGTCTTTGGGATTATACATGCATATGGCATCCTGGTTTGAAGCCTTGTCAGTTAAGTTAATGGGCAATATAGTTGATTTGTTGAAAGGCATTGGCAAAATATTTAATTTGGTTTTATTAAAAGTTCCAACAAGTGGAACCACCCAATGCATAAGTGCTCTCGACTATGAAATTGGTAAAAATTGCAACTACAAGCACAATGTAGGTGGCTATAGTAGTGTTATGCACTACACTAACAAAAAAGAAAAAATTCAAAATTAATTAGTTTGAAATTTTTTGAATTTTGAAATGCAGGTTTACACTACAACTTTTTATTTGGAAAAAATTGGTGTGAAAATGGCAAGGCAGTTTTTTAGTTTTTTCACTAGTTTTACTTCACCCAACCTGTATTGGTAAAACTATGCTGGTTTTTGTTATTTGCAAAATGATATGCCAGAATTTCCAACAAGAATTATGTTGGTGGTAGGAAGAGAGAGGCAAGTTTGGCTTGTCTTGCCAAAAATATGCTAGGATATTTTTCCTATGGAAAAATACATTGGGTATTAGTGTGGTGACAATAAATGTAGTGGTTAATGGGTATTTTGGGAAAAGTATGTTGGCTTTGTGGAAGCAAGTGTGTTGGTTTTGCTAAGAAAGCATAAATTGATCTTGAAAGCTATGTTGGGCTTGAAGGAAAAGCCCAAAAAAAAATTTTTATGGTTGCAAGTGGATGATGGCTATAAAAGATATGTTGGCCTTTGGAATATCCAAAGGCCAAGTTTCGAAAAATAAATATTTGCACGAAAAAACACATTGGCTTTAAAAATTCCAACTACTATGAAATTTACAACAACATCAAAATTGATTGCAAAAATATGCTAGGTATAAACTACAATAGAATGGGTGGCTATGTTGGTTTCTAGCAAGATTTTAATATTAATTTTAAAAGTTTTAAGCTATCAAAATTTGTTTTAGATAGGGTAGAACACGATTGGGCGAAGAACTTGGGTAGAGGCCCTCCTTCTAATGCTAGAAAATATAATGCTTGAAACATTTGGTAAAGGAAAACCAAAAATTCTAGGTGGAATAGTTTAACTTTAGATCCTTAGAATCTCTGAGAAGAGGATCTAAAGCATCCTACATGGTCTTGTCGATCACCCATGAACTTAGAATTCATAAACAATGTAATGAATAAAATTGTAGATCTAACAACAAAGAAATTAGAAACAAATGTGCATAGAATCAATGAACTATAACCTTTTTAAAAAATAATAAAAAGTGTCACAAATACAAAGTTAAAATTAGTATAAGTTTTAAAAATTCTTGAATGTCAAAAGAGCTAGAAAGAAGATGTTTGAAGCCCAATGAAACTAGCAGAGTGTGTCCTGCAATCAGCTTCATTTGGATAATCCAAAGTTGTGGTATCAAAAACTCTTTTCTCTTTCTCTCATACTAGATCTGCCTTAGTGGGTGTTTAAAATGGTTCCTAGGTTGTTGGACTTTTTGATGCTCTGCAATGCTCTAAGAGTCCAACCCGATGTTGGTTCTAACAACCATATGAAGAGAAGACCTTTCTTCAAGACCAACACTCCAACCAAGCCCTCACAACCACAAGTGGTTGAACCTCTGAACACCTCCCCATCAAATAAGGCTTCAGAGCTCCCTTCAAACCAAACATCGAGCTCAACGCATATGGTTATGTTAACACATGTCGTTATTGATTGGATTAAGGTGGGCCACCTTCCCAGGAAATTCTCTAATCCTAAAAGCCCTCTAATATATCTCCAAGTTGATGGGAATGAACCATGTAAAGCTCTTCTGGACTTAGGTTTCGGAGTCAATCTAATATCACAAGAGATGTACAAAGCCTGGAATTTGCCTCCATTAAGAAAGAGCAATATTCCCCTAGAGTTGGTCGACCAGTCCATCATTGTTCCCTTGGGACTGGTGGACGACATCATTACCACTATGTGTGGGTGATCATACCTAGCTGATTTCCTAGTGAAACAAGTAAATAACGATAAAGGGGACTTCCCAATAATAATGGATTGGGCATGGCTAAGTATTATAGATGCACGTCTAGGAATCCACGATCTTTCCTTGAAAATATCTAACAAGAATACTTTTGGAAAGATCGAGAAGAAGAAGGTTCCATGCATCACATATAATGATACAAGGTGCAATTGCATGTAGAGATCATGGGTTGGGTAAAATTTAGCATTGCTTGCGTGCAACCAGTGTGCACAAGACCTTAACCTACAAAAGTGTCTGTATGTAGCAACCACATGACAAAGAGACTCCTAGTGGCTGATAGCTGATCAAGTGAGCAACTCACTAACGTGCATGGAACTAACTAAGGGAATAACTAGTTCCTGCATTGAAAGCATAGATGAACTCGAGCAAGTCCATCACCAATTTCCAAACCTTAACCTGAAAACATCAATTGGGGGAAGTTGGAAATTCCTAAAAAATTCAAACAAGCGCTCTGATAAAAAGTTGTTTGTCAATGTGCAACAAACGAAACCTTGCATTGCTAGAGCAAGTGGTAATGGAGCTATCAATGTGAGAGTTGCAGATGGATTTGAAGGATGGTATGTTTGTGGGTTATCTCCCCTAGAAGAAGGAGTTCTAAAATACTCACAAGCTTGGTAGTGATGTTGTGATGTAACATGACTAACAGAGTTACGAGGAGAGATTGGATGCTACACGTAGTAGCCATATGGGTCTGGTTGCTGGTAAGGGTATTGTTGCCTTGGTGGTGGCATCCCCCATGACTGTGGGTATTGCCACTATTGATGTTGCTCCACAAGTTGTGGTAGAGTTCCACTTGGATAATATGTTGAAGGTTGGTGAAACTACCTTGGGTTACCTTGGGGATAAGGTAACCGTCGATGTGCTTGTTGTTTATTAAATCGTGGGTTGAATGCATACACCCCAAACTCTTGTAGATGTGATATTATTGGGCAACATCCCTTAGGATGGTCGTATTGGCATATCTCACATCCACTATCATTATCCGTGTCTAAATCCAAAACCTTTTCCATAATGGCCATTTTACCCTTACCCTTGTTATGTGCATTCTCCACTTCTCTCTTTTTCTTTTTTTTCATGATCACTACCTTGCTCTCTAGACTCCTCTACAATTTTAATAATAGTTTCAAACCTACTATCCAAGGAGTCCCACATTTGGTCTACCTTTGCCAATACTTCGGTTGTTAACTTTTGGAGCGGCAAAGTTTTCCTATTCACCATCTCTTCAAGTGGTGACTCTTCTTCCTCCTTACAGAATCTCACTCCCCTTTTTTGGAGGGAAGGATATCGGTTGTACTCTTCTGCACTTTCTCTCTTCCGTAGCTCACCTTCTTCTTTGGCTACTTGCTTTAGCAATCTATGGATTTGATGAGACATAAGCTCCGATAACCTTTCTTGGGCATATGTCCCAAGGGTTCTTCTTGTTTCATGCCTAAGTCCATCTATGAGATGGCGTAGTTGATCCCGCTGCAAATAACCATGGCCAAGGCAACAATGTAACAGTGCATAATAGCGGCCCATGGCAGCATCCAAGGGTTCATGATTTCCTTGCTTCCATCCTTGGATTTTCTTTCACAGGTTAGACACTTTGTAGTACATTTGGTACTTATCATTAAAAAGTTCTAACATTGTACTCCACCTCCGAATGGATTCCAGTTCTAAGGACCAGTACCAGCTTTCAGCTTCTTTCACTAGTGTCCTTGGGAACAACTTCAGTTTTTGCCATTCGTTTTCTATGTTCTACAAGGCACATGCATCATGGAATACTTGTAAATGATTTTGAGGATCAGCATTGTATCCCCCTTCAAATCGTGGGATGTTGTTCATGTCTAACCTCTTGATCCTACTATCCTTTTTGTGCCTTGTGGAAACTCTTATGACCTCCGTTATATTTAGCATGCTTCTAGTTGCAAGTAGGGATTCTTTGTGATCATCTCGTTTATAGCGTCTATGGTGTCTACGCGGTTCCCTACTCTCCCTTCTATGCCTTGTTGGGGACTGATCAGTCTGGAGGCAACACTTTGTTACCCTCCAAGTCTCTCCAAAATAGTTGTTCATCTTGGTGAAGAATAAAGGTAAAATCGGGTACATCCTCATCGTAATGAGTATATACCACACGAAATTGTTGAGAAACTGGCGAATTTGGATTATGTGTATTATGCTGCCAACTGTCTCTTGTGTTAGTCCTAGGCAATGAAGTGCTCTTATGCGACGAAGAAGACATTTTGTCTTGTTCGGTGTGTGATTTACCATTGTCTTATCTTTCCTTGATTAACCCTAAGGGTTCGTTCTAGCATTTCAATGATATGAATGATTTCCTATGTTCTACGTAGCGCACAAACAACTAAGTCCCTAGAAACGATGCCAATGATGAGTGGCAAGGTACCCCTCCACTCAACCATACGAATACGAGCGTTTCACGCTTGATCCGGTCGAACTCCAAGGACTAAGTGCTTACATGTCTTAATGGAACATTCAGGGTTAATCAATCATTGTCGTCCAAAACTTACTTGTATTGTCATGGTTGTATGGTTAAGTAAGCTTGAGGTATATGATTTTTTATAGCTTTTATCTTTTTAATGTCTTATGCTAATAAGGCAAGGTAAAGAGAACTAAGTGACTAACTTACATTAACTATTCACTAACTAAGTTCAAATTCTTCCTAACACTAATATCCGTTCCCACTTTCCTTACACATCTTGAACCAGTGCAACGCTGCTGGGATTACCAAACGCTAGTCGTTACTAGGTTACCAGGTGCTACACGCATGTTCGAAGTGGTCGTACTAAGTGTACTTAACTAAGAGTGTCAAGGGTTGAGAGAGAAATTAATTAACTAGGAAAGCGTTAAACATTCAATAAGAATTAATTACTAATTAGCTTAATCTGTATGCTGCAAGGTTTATCATAAAGTTCGTCTTTATTGCTGTACACAAATGTGTGCTCAAGTACAATTTGCTCGAATAAAGATCCGTTCACTCGATGACTCCTACTGCGGGCACATAAAAATTATTATAACTCTGGAATGGTACAACTGCAAAAGTTTGGCTAATGGTCTAAATCTAACTCCCCTAAATAAAGGAAGCCACCTCTTATTTATAGAACATGAGGCAGGACGTAATATCACGTGGCAGATGCGATATCATGTACACGATATCACGTACGCGATATCGCAGCTCATCAACTACATTTAGTAAATCATTGGGTAGATTGAAACAAGGTTTATTTGCCTAAGATTTAATCCTTTCTCATGTAGAATTAAACCCTATACTCCCATTCACATCCATAGTTGAATCTTCTATCCAAGCAACAAGGCTTCAAGATTCATAACAGTTTGTATCATTGGAAGATCTCCTCCTCAAACCCTCATTTTATCTACTATTGATACAACCAACAAGACACTTTAGAAGTTACGAAAAACATAGCAATGTCAAGTTAACATATCCCTTGGAATTGAACAAGAACCTATAACTAGTCAAACCATGTTTTCTAACCTAGCAACACTTGCTAAGCTTTTAAGATCCCTTGAGTGCATAATAAAACATTTCTATTATTAAGTATGAGTTGTAGATCAAATGGTTGGCTTATACGATTTGCAAGTTTTTGGAAACTAGTTTCTAATATCCGTAAGAAACCCCCTCTTAACAATCATAGTGTTTAATAGCCCATTGAAACACCGTGAAAATTACGAGTCGGTCTCAGGCAAAGATTCGTAATTCAGGCAAGGGCGCATCTCAGCATTCTAGAGGGGGGAATAAGACAGAGCAACACCAAAAGGTGCGTAGCATCAAAGTCCGCAACTTCTTGTGCAGATTCCTAATCTTTTTACGCTTTTGCTATTTACGCTATATCACGCGACGTAGCGTAATGACGCTTAGTGTGATGCTGTTTAAACATAGTCTGGCATCAGAAGGATAGGTACTTCGGCATAGGGAGAAGCTTAAGCAGCGTGATATGCGATTTCTTGTGCATTTTGCTAAGTCTTTT
>MNCI01014010.1:132033-143327 GCA_015680685.1 Gnetum montanum
GAGCAGAGATACAGAGAGCAGCACTTTGGCAATTGTGGACAGCATCACCTTGCAGCAGAAATAGAGCACAGTTCGCTTTGAGCACCGATGACAGGAGTAATCGTTCTGCCGGGGAAGTCTCTATCGGTCAGAAACAATTGATTGGTAGACGCCGGAGCTTGACCTTCCTTGCATCCTGGCTTTGGCCTACGAGGTAGATCGGACTTCTGTTCAGGCATTTTCTTGTTGTTTTGTGCTTATCTTACATCAAACAATCAAGGTCTCCCCAGTGTAATTTCTCATACAAAATATACATTTTTCAAGTCAAAGCGCAGATCTTGAAACTACGTGCTTCTCTTATGTCAGCTTCCTCTTATCGTGTTTAGTGCTATCATCGTTGCAATTCACCTACATCGTTTTCCCCTTGTTTTATCATTCCTTGAATTAGATCGTTCTCGCGAAATATTCATCAGTTTACTGATTAGTAAGTCCCTGTCTGATCGACAAGACCGTTCAGGGCGCCGTGGATTCGTTTTTCCAGCATAGCCCTCGCACGGATCCCTGGTTAAAACTGTGTATGCAGAATTTGTTTGGTATTTTCTAGCTACCGACGTTTTCCGTCGTTACAGTTTTCTGGTGCTAGAAGGAGGGCCCTTCAGGCTCCGATCGGAATATTTCGGGTAGCCCTAGTAGCGATCCATACCCTAAACCGTAGACATAATACCTCTAGGGAAGTTTACGGCCAATCACGTGGTATAGATCGGTCGCAAGGACAATTTCTTTGAAATCCTACAGGGTAGAAAGCCTATTTGTGCTTTTGTTGCCGGCCATCCCTTAGATCCGATTACAGTTACCATTAACTTCATTGATCAATGGATTCCTTGTACACAACCACAACTGCCATGGTCCCTACCGATCTAGGTGCCACATCTGTGAACCCTATCGCGGTCACCTAACCAGCTCTGGGCGCAACGGGATCTCAGGGACCATTGCACCGCTCATTGTGACTTCAGGGAAAAGAGCCTGTTTTCACCGTCATAACCCCTGAAGAATATAACTTTATATGCGTTAAGATCCAGGCGAAGTTGGCCCTTAGCCGAGCCGAGGTCGAAGCGAAACGAGACTTTGAGGTGGTCCACCGAGGGGGCCATGACTTCAAACCAACAGCTTACAACATTATCCCTTTGACTGAGCATCAACATGAACTCATCACACACTTGGTCATGGCCAAGAGTCAGGCTGCACATGCTATGGTTAAACCTCAGAATGAGGAGGACGACGAATTGGCAGCCCAGTCGGAACATTCGTTCCATATTCTAAGCCCTCATACGTACGTAAATCCCTTGTTTCCTTTCAACGGAGAGGCTACCTCTCTTAACACAGCCATGACGACGCAGATGCACGTCCCTGCCCTTCCGCGGGCCACTGCACAGCCATCTGGGCTACAAGCACAAATACCGCATAATAACACGGGGGCGGTTTCGTCGCCTCAGGTACTTAGCATCCCAGTGGTGGTCCCGGCGACCGCCGCCTCCCATTTTATCCTGCAGATACAGCCTCACGCCATATCAACAACTCGCCCAGCGCAGACCTTGTTGCTGCTGCCGCCTCCAACTCAACAAATCACCACAGCTGTTCAGCCGCAGACATACACCCAACAGCCTGCCCCAAGTCAGTGGCCCAACCCTGCAGCGCAACGCAATTAGCCTGCGCCCGCAACGCAAGCTCCACAAGTCATCCCGCAATACATCTATCCCTATCTTACGCAACAGGCGGCGGCTAAACCCGCTTCACAAACCAGTGGGTGGTGGTCTTCGCAGGCCCCTCCGTCTGCGGGGATCCCCGCCCCACAAGCAGCCAGTCAACCTCTCCCGTCATTTCCATTTCCTGACGCCGCCCTCCTGGTCCAACCTCCTATGTCTTCTGCATAGGCACCTTCGTCAACAGGCTTGGACCAAGCTTTCCAGCTGATATAGACCCTTACCGAAGAGGTTTGACGCCTCAAAGCCGCTGGTTCTGATACTGTTCAGGTCTTGGACTTTTACCAAGATGATCCGATTAGTCCAGCGGTCCCTATGCTGTCATTGCCGCTAGGGATGTCTCTGCCTCATTTCACCAAGTATAATGGGGAGAGAGATCCCAACGCGCACTTGGTCACATTTAGATTTGAGTCCTTGTTGTTGCAACAATGGCTACACACCATCATCCGAGTCTTTGCAATGTCTTTGATAGGGAAGGCTTTGGATTGGTATTGAGCCCTCCCACACTCTTCTATCTCAACCCTGGAAGAGCTGCTGACTCAATTTGTGACCCGTTTCAAATACAATTTGAAACCGGAAGTCACATTGGATCAGCTCATGGGGGTGAAGCAAGACCCGCTCGAACCCGTCCAAAAGTTTATATAGCGCTGGAACGCTACCTTGAATGAGATCCGCGAGCCGATCGCGGACTCACATATACTATCGATATTCAAGGGAGCAGTCAATGACTTCATTAAGTCAAAGCTGTACTACCTTTCCCCCAATTCTCTACATTACGTCGTCACTCAAGTTAGAAGCATCCAAGATGCTGCGGAGATCAGGAAAGACCCGACGTATGTCGCCTATAGGAATGCACATAACAAGAACAAAGACAGAGGTAAAGCAGCGACAACGACAGTAGCTGCAATGACTGAGAGTACAAAGACGAAGAACAAAAAGGCACCCACCATGCCTCCTGAAACCACGACTGGTGCCGGCACCAGTCAGGACACGGCGGCTCCTGAAAAGGCCCCCCAGCCTAGGCCAAACTTCGAGCGTAAGGATCGCTCAAAGTACACAACATTACCTGTAAAGCATTCTGAACTGTTGAAACAACTGTTAGAGGCAGGGCACATTCAACCTAAGAAGGTGTCCGAGGAGGCTCTGAAGTGTCACAGACGTCATTGTGAACTGCTGAAGAACCCTTCTTTAGCCTTACCTAATGAACCACCAGTTCCGCGATCTTTCAGGCTGGACCGTTTCTGTGACTACCACCAGCTGTGTGGTCACGATACGGATTATTGTTGGGCGTTGAAAGACGACATTCAACGTATGCTAGACGATGGTTCACTCAAGTTAGACAGCAGCAACCCGACATGTCTGGAAAACCAAACATTGCACGTGTATAAGGACCCGTTGAACGCAAACGATGATCCTTATACAATCACTGTGGTAAGTACGGACAGTGAGAGGAGGAAACCACTGAAAAAACCTTTTGTTTTGCGTATCCCTGCCAACTGACCAAGGGGGCCAACCATTTCATCGGCAGCCAGTGGGGTCTCGAGGCCGCCCTTCATTATACGGGCACATTCTCAGACACACTCTCAGTCACGCAACAATAGCCAAGCCGCGGCCTCGTCTGCGCCCACGCCCCGGGCGCCCTTTATTATCAGGGCGCCAAAACCGCAGGCTGCTCCTCTCACGCAGGGGCAGCCCTCCAACCAAAAGCGTCAATCCTCACGTCCCAAACAAAAGGGAGAGGACACATTAGTTAACACAACGAAAGACCATTCTACGCTCGGCTTCCCTAAGCTCAGGCCCCTGGCTTCTGTACCTTCACCTGCGCCTCAGGGGCAGGATAAAGGTGTGAAAACGCAAACCACCTTCTCTTGGCAAGAAAAAGAGCAACCCTCCGACTAACGTCGTTCCACCTCAGGAGATCCATCTTTTGGGCCGAATGGAAGAGGACAAGGGGAAAAAACAACCTAGCCGAGAGAAGGACCTCCTCAACGCATTGACGCAAGTTAAACAGGCTCTCAAACAAAAGAACACGACGCTGAGCCTTTACGACCTGATTATGACGTCTCGAGAACACCGTGAGGCTATGGTTTGCATGCTGACATCCATATCGGTGGATGAAAGCTTGCCGGCGGAGGAGGAAACGATACATGCTGTCATGTTTCCTTCCGAAGCTGAGCAACCTACGCCTTCCTCGCTGACCTTCCACAACGGGTTTATCAAAGACGATCCTGAGAAAGGTCAGGTAACCACTGAACCTATGTTTATCACTATCCGGGTCGGTCAATACTGGATCCGGAAAGTGCACGTAGACGATCGTGCGGCTACCAACGTCATTCCCTATTCCATCGTGGATAGGTTGGGTCTGGTCGACCAAATCACGCCCATGACGACGGCCTGCGTAAAATCGTTCAACGGGGCACGAGTTCAGGTTAAGGGGACGGTGCGTATTGAGTTTGTGGCGGGGGATCAATTCCCAACAGAGGCCACTTTCTTAGTCGTCGAGGAGATGCCAGGGTTCAACCTAATCTTAGGAAGGTCGTGGTTAGCCCAACTAAGGGCGGTTTCGTCACCGATACACCAAGAGATACATCTTCCCTATGCCGGAGGGGAGGTTGTGATACGCGGCGATGAAATCACCCCCAAGACCGTCAATAACATTGAAGAAGAGCGGGGTTCAGAGATAGAAACGACTGATGAACAAACCTGTCTCCAAACCCCTCAACAAGCTGACAACAATGACGACAGTCTAGCTTAGGCTGACCTACCATTTCCGGATGACAGCGTAGAGGAGTCAAACCATAAGTCTCCTCGCCCTTACGCGGCGCTTAACGTAAAGGCCATCAAAAGACAATTGCGTATCGGTGGTTGAACGATGGTCTTTGCGTACATTACCTTTTTCTTAACGGGTTGTCTTGGTTATTACTTAGCAGTTTCATTTCATGCATTGTCACGTTACTTTTGTTTGCGGTTCTTACTCTTGACACTGTTGTCTCTTTCATACGCATGGCATTCACGTTTCTTGATTACTTTAGCACAATTACGCGAAATTCTGCACCAGTATCATTTACGCTTTTTGTATTACGCACCGGCTCGCAACGGCCTTAAACTAGTTACACAGAATGGTATACTATCACTCTTTGTGCTTACTTATGCAGTAGGCCCGCAACGGCCTTAAACTAATTATTAGATTACGCAGAATCGAACCATGGCCCGCAACGGCCTTAAACTAGTTCTGGCCCGCGATGGCCTTAAACTAGTCGCTAGGTTACGCAGAATCATGTAACGGCCCGCAATGGCCTTAAACTAGAAATTACGCTCTACCATTATCACTTAGGTGAAATTTTCAACAATTACGCTCGCACTATACTGGAAAAACGCAAAAAAAGAATAAAAAAAATGTGTAACTGACATTTAACGCATCCACCAGGTTTTATAACACGTCTTTTCAGTCATTCGTAAAATGATATTGCACTCAACATTAATAAAACTATGCGTAAATTATAATTACGCATTTCCCCTACTGCCACTATCACCGGTATCCCTTAAGTCCGGATCCAACGCTAATGGATCATCCTCCAATGGGCCGTCGTTTCTAGGAATGATTCTTTCACGAAGAATGTGCTCTTTGCGAGGTCCTCGTTCCAACGCCGGCTCCACGGACGGACGCTCTTCATCGTTGTGTTCTTCTGTCTCGTCTTCTGCCTCTTCCTCTGCTTCTTCTTCTGCTTCCGCCGCTCCTTCTGCTAACTCCTCAGCTTGTTCATCTTCCCTATCCTCGGCTGGTACCTGAACACAGTAAGCACGTTAGCTACACAAGACTTAACATCATAATTAGAAACGCAAACTCAGTCGCGTGTAAACTTACTTGTGAAAGGGAAGCTTGTCCAGGCCAGCCCACAGGCGCTTCAAGATCTCTTCCTTTATGTAATACCATTATGTAATATCACAAACTGACTACAACCATAACATACCCGCTCCAGGTTCAATGCGTTCCAGGTGCTCGATCATGTCACTAACAACGCCTTCCATGAAGACAAATTTATCAGGGAAGTCTCTCTACGCTCTGCTCACAACGACAGACGTGGATGTTTCCTCTTCTCCTGTAGCGTAATCTAATTAGAAACCTCATTTATTTACAGAAATCCTGCAAACATGCTAACATACCCATTACCTCTACCAGTGACAGTGACGACTTCGCCGACATCTTCCGTATCCCTTTCTCTTTCACGCACTTGAGTCTGTGTGTCGTTGGTTCCAGTAGCTGGGGCCTCCTCACGCACCAGAGCCTGTACGCGGCTCACGCTAACAGCTGGGGCCTCTTCTTCCAAAATTGAGGCCCCCTCCCTACGACTTAGTATTACTACCCCCGTCTCAGGGGTCATTTTTTCCGTAATTTTTGTTAGTCATGTCATAGCACCTTAGTATATCATTACAAAACATCTAAACAAACATTGCATAATATAATTCTTTCACGCTTACCAGGCGGAAGCGTACTCCGCTGAAATTTGACCGCCACAATTCGGCCTGCGTCGCTCTCAGGGGCCTCGGCTATGCGAAGCCTTTTACGCCGACCAACAGGTTCTACAATTTCTTCCGCCAGGCATTTCCCTCGTGACGCGTCACCAGTGTAAGTAGGCATTATCCTGCCTACACTGTCAAGGCCTTGCACTTGGGGCGCCGCCAAACCCTTGGTCGTTATAGACAATGACTCCCCGATCCCTTCCGGCGGATCCTGCCCACAGGTAGTGCTGAGAATGTGGGCAATCTAAGGTTTGGATAGCTGGTCTCGGTCCTGCTACACCCAGACCCCATTCCTTTGGATGACCAGAAACTCAGCAAACCGCCGGAGGCAAGCTATGAAGAAAGCATAATGCACGTTGAAACGGGACTCAAGCTTCTGGCGAAGCTTGATCATCTCATTACGCAGTCCCTTAGCAAAATAGCTTGCCCAGTTGAACTGGGTCCCCTCCTCCAGAACCTCTCGCATAATACGGGTTTGTTCTACAGAAAAGAACTTCCCCTGCGAGAGGGTTTTGGGGAAGGTCCGGGCCCAGAAAAGGGGATAAAGTGTCTTGGCGACGCCCATCTCGAATCTTTCGCAGGGAAACCCTTTAGTCTCCTTCGGGACCCTTACCCACTCCTTCAGCCAATTCTGGAAGGCGACGCTCCTCTTCACCTTCTCACTTACGAGAGAGCTATCTGAGGGGACGTCAAACAGGTCCGCGAAGAGCTGAGCGTCGATGTTAAAGCTCACGCGCACGTTATGTACGCGCATCCAGAAACGCTCGGCCTTTTCGTTAAAGGAGTTGACCAGGGTTAGCATTTCACTGGTGGGGACATCAGGAGTCGCGGCCAAAAATAGGTGCATTAGCCCTGCTGCTTGGATCTTGGAGGTCACCGTAACTGGGGCCGCCGAGTGGCCGAGCCAGCACTGTGCGTCTTTGATGTCGCCATAGCGGAAGAGGACAGTGTTCGCCTCGCGGCCGGAAATCGTAAGGGTAATCTCCCGAGATTCCCTAACTGCACAACATGAAGCACAAATTAACCAAAGCTCTATTACGCAATGTCCACAATTTACAATTACATTACGCAGTAATCAACTACACCACAGCCTTACCGGGGCCAAATGGCAAGGGAAATGGCGGGAGTTCCCTCTGCACGTCCTCGATAGTAAGGGGCGGATCTAAGGTCCAGTCATCGTGCAGCCACCCGAGTCTTTGGCAATTCTAAAAAGCCCTAGCGTAACGGGTGGGGTACTCACGCATGTCAAAGCCAATCTTCTCTATAACACCAGCGCGCACGTTGCTAGTTGCAGTAAACGCCATTATCGCCGTTTCGGCCCATGACAACACATCCCCATCTCCAATTAACCTGTTGTTCTGAATAAAGAACCTGTACCATACAACATAGGCTTATTTTACATTCTGCGCATGGGCTTCTCTTATATTTCACACCGACAACAAACACAAAACAAAACGGAAACATAGACAGTTAACAAAATTCGCTTACCCACCTACGTAGTACACCGTGCCTTGTGGGTTCTGGAAACAGGTCGAGACATGGCGAGCCACGAACAACATGTTATATGCTTGATAACAGTTGAACCGAGCCATTTTCCAGATCCAGTTTAAGCTCTGCAAGTGCCGGGCGCTAAGTTCGCGGTCCTCGGGGCGGCCCGTATCGATGGCCCCATCTGTCAAGAAGGCCAGAATCCCTTGCGCAGAACCCGCCAGCAAGTGCTCTAACAGGGCACCGGCGATGTCATCAGACAAATCAGACCACACGATGATGCTGAAGTTGCGCAACAAGAACTGCAGAAACTCCAGCGCACCCTGTCGAAACCATATTGTCTTCCCTTGCAACCACGTGTGTGGGGGAGGGACATTGGGAACGATGGGGTTTATACAACACAGAACCCCAACAATGTCCAACACAACCAGAATGGGCTTTAGCGCAACGCTGTACAGAAAACCCAATACATACATCAACACCCACATTTACATTTGCACAACTAACACAAAAAACTTATAAATTACACCTAGTTATCCAGGCTGAAATCGCCCAAACCCTTGCGATAACGCAAGGTTCGTCCCTGACAACGGCGGTCGACGCAACCCCATTAAACCCTCGCACTAACCCGAGGTCTGCAATTTTGACATTCACATTTACGCAAAAGACATCACGAAAAGTAGACATTAAAAACAAACATAAGCATATGAAGAATGGCCTACCGGTTCAAAGGCGTAGGGTCGCAAACATCGACCAGTGCTTGCGAAACACGATTCAGATTTTCTTGCACTTCATCAATCTTGGCCAATTTCGCGTTCTTCCTCTTGATCTTCGGTGCCATTGCGATGGCTTTAGAATTTTTCACAGCTTAACACTTGTAAATCTTTGCAAGATTACATGCTCTAACTTTCTGCTCTTCCTTCTCTCAGCGACAGTCACGAGCTCTAATTCTCAACAGCCAACAACCTATCCTCATCAAAAAAACTACTTACTTATACACGAGGATCACCGACTTGATATCCGGTTTCAGCAGGACCTTCCTAAAACGGAACCCGAAAATCTAGATATTAATGCGGCTGATATCGTGCGCGCCACTGTCCGAAATGATGTTAAACTACCACATCTTATTGCCTCGTAATCGGGTAGCATTGATTACAGTTTGTTTGCAATATTCAAAATTCAGTTAGCTTGCCACGTTCAACAACACCACGTCACCCTTCTTCTAATCATTTACGCACTTTGCGATTTTGCAGGACAGATGGGAAATGGATGCAAAATTTTCAACGCCTCTAACTTTGACAGGCCCATACGGGAAAGTAGTTAGGCAATTCGATTCCACGCTAGTAGACGTCAACCCTCCTTTAGAAGGCATAACCATAGCTGCGTCGGAGATGTCCCCAGAGTGGCCAGAACAGTCGACGCGCATGCTAGACCTAGAGGCTGGAAACATAACTGAAGACCCCCTCAATGAGGTTTCTATCATTACGCATAAGGGTCAAGACAAAACGCTTAAAGTCAGCTCCTTATTAGACTAGAAAACGCACGATGCCATAACACAGGTCCTTCAAGACAACATTACTGTCTTTGCATGGTCATACGAGGATATGCCTGGATTAGATCGTAGGCTAATCCAGCATAACATCATCTTAGACCCGCAGATTAAAGCAGTTAGACAAAAGACACGCAAAATCAAGCCAGAGATCGCGCTAGCCGTGCGTGATGAAATCACTAAACTGTATCAGGCTAGTTTCATCCGTGCAGTCGATTACTCGGATTGAGTGTCTAACATTGTAGTCGTCCCAAAGAAAACTGGAAGCATACACATCTGCATAGACTTCCGAGATTTGAACAAGGCCACAATCAAGGATAACTTCCCGCTACCGAGTATCGACCAGCTAGTCGACACAACAACTAGGCATGCATTGCTGTCCTTCATGGATGGCTTTCCAGGCTATAACCAGATCCGCATTAACCCAGAGCATCAATTGACTACGACATTCATGACGCCCTGGGGCACCTTTTGTTACACTATGATTCCTTTTGGTCTGAAGAACGCCGGAGCAACGTATCAACGGGCCATGACATACATCTTCAATGATTACCTCCTAGGAAGGCTGAATAATTATGTAGACAACATAGCTGTTAAGTCTTTGAAGTCTGAGGATCATTCAGAGGACCTGGAGTTAGTCCTTAAAAGATGCTCCAAATACGAGCTCCGGCTTAACCCAAAGAAGTGCGTATTTGGAGTCAAAACTAGACGCATGCTAGGGTTTGTGATGTCGGAAACTGGCATATGAGTTGACCCTGATAAGGTCAAAGCCATTGTCGAGTTAACGCCTCCTACAAACCTTAAGCAATTACGCAGGTTACAGGGACGCTTACAATTCATACGACGGTTCATCTCGAGATTAACCGATAAGCTACACCCTATGCAACACTTGCTAAAAAAGGGGGTTAGTTTTGAATGGACCGATGACTGCCAATGTGCGTTTGACAGCTTAAAACAAGAGTTGCAGCATTTACCGACGGTTTTCCCACCACAAAGGGATTTTCCATTTTACATTTACCTCGCAACTTCGGACGTAGTGTTAGCAACGTTACTTTGTCAAAGGAGGGATGATGGGTCAGAAGTGCCCATCTACTACTTGAGTCACGCTCTATGTGCGTACGAAACGAGGTACAACGACGTCAAGCGTAATTGCCTAGCATTAGTTTTTACGCTTAAGAAATATAGGCATTATCTTTTCCGTAGCAAAGTCAACGTCATCTGTAAAAACAACATTCTTAGGGCCATTACGCATAGCTTATACGAGAGTAGTAAAATAGCTCGCTGGAAGGCTATCACGGCAGAATTTGATCTGAACTACGTTGGTCAATCATCTACGAAAGGCCAAGCGATAGCTGACCAGTTAATAACTTCACCGATTAACAATCAAGCAACTATAGAGCCAGAGTCCCCTGATGAACATGTACATAGTCTAAGCCCTGTCTCGACAGGCCCCGAAGCAACATTGTACTTTGACGGCACTTCAACAGCTAGAGGTGGCAGTGCTGCCACTGTTATCACGCTATCGTCTGAGGATGTGCATCTGCACGCTTATCGCTTGACCTTCCCTTGTACNTTACAAGGCGAGCTACCGTCTACATTAACATGCGCACAGAAAGACGCAATCCGTAAGCGAGCTAGGCAATACATCATCATCAGAGACAACACCCTTTGTATACGCTCCTTTGATGGCGTGCTGTTGACTTACGTCGACAAAAACCAAGCACAGCGTATAGTCGGCGAAGTTCACAAGGGAATATGCGATGGCCACGTAGCACCACGGGCCATGGCCCTAAAAATCCATCGCTTAGGATACTACTGCCACGCATGGAAAAGGATTGCCTAACGAAGGTTAAAACCTGTGACACGTGTCAGCGTCATGCAAATCTTATACACGTGTCACCCACAGAACTGCATACAACACTGATAACATGGCCATTTCAACGATGGGGGCTAGACATTATAGGCCCCATCACGCCGAAATCTTCCGCAGGTCATAG
>MNCI01014010.1:144158-183499 GCA_015680685.1 Gnetum montanum
GAATCGCAGATCTGGATTCAGTGGAAGAGAAGCGGATACAGGCTCTTGACACGATTGAAAGATATCAAGACAAACAGCGACAGAAACATCGCCACAACCTTCAACAGCGCCCGATCAAGAAAGGAGATCTTGTTCTTAAGGTCGTGCGTGAACCAGTGGGCAAGTTCTCTACAAACTGGGAAGGCCCTTTCTTAGTGGTGGACATGTACAACAACGGAGCATTAAAGTTAGCAGACGTCAACGGCAATGAATTAGCAAACCCTGTAAATCATGTGTATTTGAAACAGTATTACATTTAGCAGCATCTACGGTGTCGACAGCAGGTATGACAATACTCGTCTGCTACGACGTTAAACTGGCATCGGATGTCCGCTACGACGCTAAACTGGCACTGATCGTCTGCTACGATGTAAAACTGGTATTCCTTACACGCGTCCGCCACGACGCTAAACTGGCAATAATCGTCCGCTATGATGCTAAACTGGCAGGTTGCAACCGTCCGCTAAGACATAAAACTGGCAATGTTGTACAGGTCCGCCAAGACGAAAAACTAGCATCTTTTGCACGCGTCCGCCATGACGCTAAACTAGCACAGGTAAGTAGCCGTCTGCTGAGACGTAAAACCAGCACAGATCTGTCCCTGAGTCATGACGCGAAACTGACATCCACAGCATGGTCTACTGAGACCATAAATCAGACATACCACCGTCCGCTATGATGTAAAACTAGCACTTCTCGGTCTACCCGAACTTTAAACTGGGACCATGGTCTGCTGAGACTTAAAACNGGGGTGGGATACTAGGACAGTCCCAGCGTCGCCACCCCACTGGCATCCTACTGATTTCTTGAATAAGCTAAGAGGCATCTTACTGATCCCTCAGAGATGCTGCCGCCACGCCCGCCGCAGTGGTTGTACCTCTGAGAGTTTAGTCTCGCCAACCGGAGCCCCGACGAAATCCTCGTCGACAACGACCTCGGGAATCTCCGCCAATCATCGCTATGGGACGCCGGCTTCGCAAATTCATCTAGCTGGTTCCCTATACAACCAGTTAGCTGCACTGTGTCTGATGCCTTTTGGCGAAGATATGCTGGGCCAATCGTCAGGATTGGCGGCTCCGCCCGCATGCTCCGGCTCCTTCTTTACGGCCCAATCGCTCTATCTCGCATCAAACGGCGCTCGTTTCGACAACCTCGCCTCTTGTTCGCATGAGCAATGGTCCTCTGCTTTCTTTTGTGGTTGCAGGTTACTTGCCTTGGAGGATGTCATTCAAAGGTGCGTCCACCTGAGCGGTGAAGTACAACAACGTGTTGAAATGGCTGCTCAGGTTTGCCCGACCACTTAGATTTGCATGCCTGTACCTCTCACAAATCCTACCCTTAGCTCTTGTTTCCTTCATCCCCACCACCCGCTTCCCATATGCAAGTATCCATTTTCCGCACTCCCCCTAGTAGAGATATCGCAGAAGTGCGCCATGCTCCTGTTGCAAGCATTCCTACTATAATCAGTGACAGAGAGATCTCAGGCTGATGCGCTACGCTCGTCTGAAAGCATTCCTGTCCACATAAATGTGCGTATGTTTCTGTGCGTGCAGTAAGCGTATTCCATACTCCTCCATCCTGCCTCATTCTACACCTTCTCCGAACCTGTTTCCTACCATGCCATTCTATCTCCCATTCCCTCCAGCTTTGCTTTTTCATGTTGATAGGGCAATCCTTGAGTAGCCATGGATGGACATTGTTCTTGCTTCTACCAATCCGGTGTTTCGTGTTCTTTGTCGACGTCTTTCGGGTAAGCCCTCCAACCGTCAAGAAAGAGGGGTCATTGAAACACCGTGAAAATTACGAGTCGGTCTCAGGCAAAGATTCGCAATTCAGGCAAGGGTGCATCTCAGCATTCCAGAGGGGGGAATAAGACAGAGCAACACCAAGAGGCGCGTAGCATCAAAGTCCGCAACTTCTTGTGCAGATTCCTAATCTTTTTACGCTTTTGCTGTTTACGCTATATCACGCAACGCAGCGTAATGGCGCTTAGCGTGATGCTGTTTAAACATAGTCTGGCATCAGAAGGATAGGTACTTCGGCATAGGGAGAAGCTTAAGCAGCGTGATATGCGATTTCTTGTGCATTTTGCTAAGTCTTTTGTTCAAGGCCAGGTTTACGCTCTGTTACGCACGGAAGCGTAATAAGTTCCAGAACAGTCAAAGGCAAGGTCTAAGAAAATACGACTGCTCATCATACGCTCAGCACGCAACGTAGCGTATCATAGCATATTGCGTCGCCAAGCTAGACATCCTTTACGCTTCATTACGCGCGGCTGCGTGTGCAAGCGTAAAACAGCCTGAATCTATTGTTTCCACGTTATGTTACGCTCGTGCACGCGACGCAGCGTGATGAGCGTAATATGGCCTAAGGACAGTTGAAACATGCCCGACGCGTGTCTCTTCTTCACACGCACAATACGCGAATGAGCATATTGTGCGTAATCAGGAAGTTTGACGCAAAAGTGGTCCAGTCAACAGTACCCAAAACATTCGGGGCACACGTCATCAAGGTTGCGCCTTTTCCACAGGGCGTCACAGCTTATAAATACCCTAGTTGACAAAGATACAAGGGTTGGCAAATCAGAGAAGCAAAAGGCATTTTTCTGAGCACCGGAGCACTTATCATTTTTGGAGCAGAGATACAGAGAGCGTGGACAGCATCACCTTGCAGCAGAAACAAAGCACAGTTCGCTTTGAGCACCGGCAACAGGAGTAATCGTTCTGCCGGGGAAGTCTCTATCGGTCAGAAACAGTTGATCGGTAGACGTCGGAGCTTGACCTTCCTTGCATCCTGGCTTTGGCCTACGAGGTAGATCGAACTTCTGTTCGGGCATTTTCTTGTTGTTTTGTGCTTATCTTACATCAAACAATCGGGGTCTCCCCAGTGTAATTTCTCATACAAAATATATATTTTTCAAGTCAAAGCACAGATCTTGAAACTACGTGCTTCTCTTATGTCAGCTTCCTCTTATCGTGTTTAGCGCTATCATCGTTGCAATTCACCTACATCGTTTTCCCCTCGTTTTATCATTCCTCGAATCAGATCGTTCTCGCGAAATATTCATCAGTTTACTGATTAGTAGGCGCCGCGGATTCGTTTTTCCAGCATAGCCCTCGCACGGATCCATGGTTAAAACTGTGTACGCGAAATTTGTTTGGTATTTTCCAGCTGCCGACGTTTTCCGTCGTTACACCCATTAAAATGGAAGCCAAGGTCTAGTCTAGTCAAACACATTCACTGACTACCCTAGCCCTCTTCGTAGGGGAAACTAAAGATATTGACCAAACCAACTTATACAACTAACTCCACAATTTCAAAACCAAGGTTTGGATAGTCAAGATTTAGAGGCATGTTCCAAATACAAATAATATAATTGAAACTTTCTCACCCAGGTTTTTCAAGTACTTATAGTTACAAATGTGCAAGCACAAGCCTTTACACTCTGAAGAGAGCTTTTTCAAGAACTTAACGTTTCGAATGTGCAAGGGCAACCATCGTAATTTTACAGAGCAAAACATTATTGAAACACACTGAACATACATACATACGGTAGTAGCCACTTTGATAGAATAATGATAATAATGATAACGCAATTAATTGTGTGGATGACTGACTAACTTTGACTTTAACCAGAAATCTGAATGTGTTTGATGTCGGCCTTTGGCTGCGGTTTCTTAGGCATGGTGACGGTGAGAACGCCATTTTCCATGGTGGCCTTAATTTCATCAGTGTTGGCGTTGTCTGGCAGACGGAAGCGGCGAGTGAAGCTGCCGTAAGAACGTTCAAGGCGATGCCAGCGCTCATTGTCGTTGTTTTCCTCCTTCTCGTGCTTTCGTTCTCCGCTGATTTGCAGAAGGCGGCCGTCTTCAACCTCCATCTTGACGTCTTGCTTGCTCATTCCGGGCCTTGAAAACGTGAGCTTCCAGCGTTTCCTTCCAATCCATCTGATCGCCGCCCATCAATGCATCGCTGCGACGAAACGACGACGCCGCCGCCAATGAAAACGCGGCGAAGGGATCCCACACATCCAGCGAAAACGGATCAAAAACACTCCCCGGAATGATCGACATTGTTTCACTCGCACAGCAATTCTTCTTCTTCTTCTTTGCTTCTTTACAACTCGCAGATTCAAAATCTGCGGAAATCGCTTGCAAACACACACAATATGATAAGCAGGAGCAGGCTTGGCTTTGCTTTGCTTTGGTGGCCTAAGATGGACAAAGGCATCGTATTCCAAGGGGCGCGGCAGAAGGGGTGAGAAGCCTTTGGATGTCAACAGAATGTTCCTGTGTTTTCTTCCCTTAAACGAATAGGGGCTTCGCGCACCTTCCAGCTATTTCTATGTCCATTTCGCACCTCAAGTTCATGTCTCGAGTGTGAAATGCGCTAAACTTCCCTGGGTGTTTTGTTTTCTTATTATCACCTAAACCATAAATACTTTTTTTGTTTGTATAAAAAATATTAAAGAATTCATAAAACCTTCAATCCTAAGCATGAATTTCATCCACAAACATTTAATATATTCTTGGAGGAAAAAGCATTAAGGAATTAATTTGGCTAAGTTTTGAACTCACTAATTTCAGGTGCAAAGCAATGTGTGCTAATCAACTAGCCCTCCACTTTGTCAATAAATAAATTCATTAGATGAGCTGTTGTTATTTTTGATGTGTAAGGGGCTTAAGAATAATGTTTTGCTCTTTCTACCCTTGTACTTGATGGTCTCAATCCTCTAACAAAGTAAATGAGATATTACTCAAGTAGTAGCTCATTATCTAACAAGGGTTTGCAAGCAAGGGGTTGAGTCACACTTTATGCATCATTATATTACTCTATAGTTCTTCTAAAGTATCATATCATCTATAAATCTTAGAACATACATATTGTCGAATTGCTTCCAATTCCAACTTCCTTCATCTTCCACAAAGGTAAATAAATAAATAAGTACAAAAGCAAATAAGTAGAGGAGAAACTCCAAAACAACAAAAAGGAATGGCCCAATGGTTTTGGGGATGCCTTTTCAAGTTTTTATCATTATAACCAATTCTAAAAATCCTACCCTATGGACTAAAAATAGGATTAGACCTTGCCCTCATTCAAAAGAGCCCAAATGGGTTTTCAGTTCCTACTAAAGGCTTCTTGTTAATAAAAAAGAAAAACTAAAGAGAGAAACATTTAGAAATTCAGCTGAAGTATCAGCTAGTGAAGGATATCATCTTGAATTGACAATGGAAGAAAATTAGCTAAAGGACCTTTGTAAAAAACTACATTACATCAAAACTTATAGATGGCATAAAGAATAAAATGACAAAAGCAATGTTAAGTGTGAAGTAGAAATTGTTGAAATTGAGGAGTGTCACCAAATAAAACTTCATCTAGTCTTGGTTAAAAACTATGTAAATACCTACTACACCATACCCAAGAGCTACAAATAGGGAGAAAACTAAAAAAAAACATGTTGATTTCATGCACTATATATATAAAAACTCTACTCTATATGACTATACTAAATTTAACGTTTTTCCTTAATGAATTATTTTTTGTTTCCTCCATTAGCTTTAATTATTACTATTGTATTTCTTATATAGTCTTATGTGACTTCTACCTTGCAAGTGTTCATCATTTGCTCTTTGTCTAAGAGCTCCTAATATTAACTCTATAGGCTAAATGGTATTTCTTGTTCCACTATAAGAGGACTTATGCTAACTCCTTCAACTCGTCTAGTTGGATCTCTTACGTGGATACATGTTATTCTTATAATCACTTGGTTATTTTAATTTAGCCAACCATGTTACATCTACCATTCCTCTAATTAGATGTATTTTTCAATCTATTGACAATGTTATAATCTAGTTTCTCCATCTTCTCTTTATAGAATATTCTTTCTATCATTCATGCTTCTCATGGATTAGCCTTTCTTTTTCTATTCTTTTATGGATTGAACTCTATCTAACAAAGTCTTAATACTTTTGGTTATCTTAACTTGGATTCTATTTACTCATCATCATAAGCTTCTTTTCCTTAGTTTAGAAATTCTCTCTTATGGGTTGTTAGAGGTTATGCTTTCAATAATCTACCAACCTTTGTGGGACCTCACTTGGTGGGATGAGCATTATTACTCCAAGGTAATGATCCTTTTTTATATTGCATGAATCCTCATTCCTAATGTTCATGGATGGATCTTAGCCTATTCATGGCATTGTATCAATTGATGATGGTCACATTTGTTCATTTGTTCCATATGTTGTATTACAAAAATATTCTTTGAGATTGGGTTATTGAGATTTTGATGTTAATAATAGTGGCCTATTAGTTATTGTGATTTATCTTCAAATATTTAGAGTTTTTTTTTCATGTTCTTGATATTATAACTCTTTTTGCTTATCTAGGATTTATTTTACTTCAAGAGATAATTAATAGTAGTGTGAGAAAGAAATGTTATATTCTTTTATTAAATAGCTTACTTTTTACATAGAAGTATCATTATCAAGCTTAATAAAATGACATATTTTATCATCTCGAATTTATTAAGTTATTTTATCCATGATAATGACAAATAAATAAGGGCATATTCTTTGTATCTCAAGCTTATAAAATTCATTATACCAAACTTAATAATGACAATGAAAGTAAATGGTGCATGGGTTTGCACCTCAATAGACCCCAATAGGACCCAATGCACAACTTCCAAGAAGATTTAGCTTAGAAAGTAAGAACAACACAATGAAATAGATAAAAAAATTCCCTTTTATTTAGATAATTCTCAAATACATAGAAAATACATCAAAGATGAGGATCCAAGCTCAACTCACAACTCTCCCAAGGGTCTTAGAGGCTACACTTGTCCTCTCTTAATCCTCAATTGCTCACAATGGAGCCCTATGTTAAGAAAAGTTAATTATAAGATATTCTCCTAACCTCTCTCAAGTCCTCTCACTTTTCAATCAACTTCCTTACACAAATTCTCCTCCCTTGCACAAGCTCTCTTCCCTTGCACAAGCTTTCTTTCTTCAAGAGCTCTCTCTCTTGTCCTCTATTCGGATGTTTGGTCTTCAATGTTTGCACTTTGGCCCTTGGCACTTTGGCACTAGCAATGGTGAATTACATCAATATTTATAAGCAACTATAAGGTAAATATCCTAGAAATGTTTCCTCAACTTAACTTGAGGTTTTCTAGCTATTTCCCAAGTCTTCTCACTTTCTTCCTAGTTGTTTTCATCTTGCTTTGGTTGTTTCTCAAATTGAAATGGACATGAGAGCTTTTTCACTCGCTGACTTAGATGTCTTTTGTTTTTCTTAGACATCTATTGTGAAAGCCCTGCTTTTAGGTGAGACCTCTACTATTTTTAGTAGATGTCTACTCTAGTCCATAGACTTATATACTTCAATTTAGACATCTAAGGTGAGATGTCTATCTTTCTGGGATAGACATCTATCCTACAGGTGCCAAAAATAAAAATGCTTATTTTAATGCCTAGAACCTCTAGATGCATCCAAAAAAGTCCCTATAGATCTTGGAACCCCCTAAACTCATCAACATGACCCAAAAAGAACCTTAAAACATGCCAAAACATCCAAGAATCATTTTCAAAAAAATCAACACAAAAGATAGATAGCATGTAGGATAGAACAAGGGAATCGGAATAGGTGTCCCTACACTAACTCTCCCACCTTTAAAAATGTCATGCTTCATGACCTTTCATAAGTTGGAAGGCACCATGCCCCCATGACTTAAGGCCATTATAATAATCATGGCTTGATGCATTACAAACATTAGAATGAGCATCATCTGAGGTTTTGCTTTTGACCTTCCCTTGCTCATGGAGGCTTGTCCTCATGCCCCACCATGCTTTCTTTATTTGAGTATCTTCTTGGAATGCTTATCTTGCATCCCCATAATGATGCAAACCTACAACAAATAAAGAAAAAGAAAAAGGATTAGGCTTTCTTAATTCAACATCCCATCTTCTCTTCTTTTTCCTCTTCTTCACCTTCTTCTTCTTAGTGTTTGGAAGACTACCACTTAGCTTCCTTTCATCACCACCATGTAGATTACCTTCATGCCACACTTCCATTTTACAGCCAAGACAATCAAATCCATCAACACACTTCACAAATTTATCATTACTATAATCAATAGCAAGCATCTCCAAATTCTAGAAAATCGTATCATTATCAATGTCTTCACTTACATCAATAATGACCTTCTTACAAGGACTATCCCAATAGCCATCATCATCAAAAAAAAATTTACCATTATTAGTATTCCTCTTACTAACAATGACATCAAAAGTCACAACATGGCTCTCAATCCCATCACAATCACCACAATGATCATGATGCTCATCATTACCATTGAATAAACCACTACTAAGCTGAAGTGAAAAACTAGCATCCATCACACTAGGTTCAACGTGAGAGACATTACTACCTTCAATAAGGTCAAGCTCACACTTGCTTACCTCTTCATCGCTTCTCCCATCCATCTTTGGTTCAACTTATTCTTCAACATGTGGCTGCCCAATCTCATCAAGCTTCTCCTCTTCAAAGGAATCATCAACAAGCTTTTCATCCCACTTTGGAGGTACCAACTCAAAAAGGTAAACTCTCCATATTTTTAACATTAGTTTCATCAAAAACATCATTAAAGCAATTATTCATCCACATACCTTGGCTAGAAGACTTACCTATCTCTCATGAGATAGTCTCAACTTGACTTAGAATCTCCTTTCCCTTGCCACAAGGTGTAGAACAATTGTAGAGAGAATGAGTATCATACCTTCTAGTGATGCCCTTGATCCTCCTTGAAGAAGTCCCTTGATCTTTGCCACTCCTTTGGCTTTGTTCCTTCACCTCCCATGACTCATGAGGTAGAAACTCTCCTTGATCAGTAGCATACACCATCTTGAACTTTGAAGATCTCTTGGTTCCTTTTATCAAGATCTTGGTTTCCTCCCTTGAAACCTTTAAGTATTAAGTACTTCTTTGCTCAATAAGAGATACCTAAGAACTCATTTTCTCATTCATCTCTACGTCATCATATCTTTCATCTTTCTTTCCCTCTCAATGGCTAGAAGATATTCTATCAATTCTCCTCAAAATATTTTCCATGTTAGTCTTGAATTTCTTCACATCCCTTTCTAAAAATTCTACAAAATCTTTATGCTTGTGGGCCTTTACTTTGGGAAAAACTTCTTGCATTTCAGCCACCAAAGCTTTAAAGAAATCCTTAAACTCTTGAAGCTTTTGACAAAGCTCTTGATATGTCTTCTTCTTTGGAGCCATACCTAAAGCAACAAGAATGATATCCAAAAGCAAATGCACAAATATCCACAACAATATTCCTTTCATTCAAAGAAGACACCAAGCTTCAACATAAAAGTGTGAAAAGCTCTAAACCTTTGCTCTGATATGAATCTGGTGCAAGGGTTTGCACCTTAATAGATCCACATAGGACCCAACCCACAACTGCCAAGCAGATTTAGCTTAGAAAATAAGAACAACACAATGAGATAGATAAAAAAATTTCCTTTTATTAAGATAATTCTTAAATACATAGAAAATAAATCAAAGATGAGGGGTCAAGATCAACTAACAACTCTCTTAAGGATCTTAGAGGCTGCACTTGTCCTCTCTTAATCCTCAATTGCTCATAATGGAGCCCTAGCTCAACACAAGAAACTTATAAGAAAGTCTCCTAACTTCTCTCAAGTGCTCTCCCTTGCCTCTCACTCAAATTTCATGCATAAGCTCTCTTCCCTTAAGAGCTCTCTCTCTTATCCTCTATTGGGATGTTTGGCCTTCGATGTTTGCACTTTGGCCCTTGGTACTTTGGCACTAACAATGTTGAATTACATCAATATTTATAAGCAACAAGAAGGCAAAAATCCTAGAAATATTTCCTCAACTTAACTTTGAGGTTCTCTAGGGTGTTTTGGCTTATTTTGATGCCTAAAACCCTCAAGTACCTCTAAATAAGTTCCCATAGACCCTAGAAACCCTTAAACTCATCAAAATGAGCCAAAACACCCTAAAAGATGCTAAAAAAATCCAAGAATCATCCTCAAAAAAATTAACACCAAAGATACATAGCATGTAGGGTAGAATAATGGGATCGAAAGAGATGTCCTTACACTAGGAAAGAGAGAAAACACCTATGGTAGCTTCAAGAATGCTTGGATTGACAAGAGTACATTTAAAGAGATACATCATAAAAGATCCTAAACTATAAGAGCTACTAGAAAAATATGTTCTTATGTAATCTATGTTTCACAGATTGAACCTAAAAACTTCAAAGTGACAAAAAAAATGTTGAGCCCTAGACCCTTGCTAAGCAAGATGAATTGAATTAACTTTGAGGAAGTGATGTAGTAGAGCTAGTTCCTAGACCAAAAGATAGGTCCATCATAACAACCAAATGGGTCTTTTAAAACTAATGAGCCACGTTATCACATCCGTGATATCGTGTACGTGATATCGTGGCCGTCCATGCGATATCACGTACGTGATATCGTGGCCGTCCATGCGATATCACGTACGTGATATTGTAACCTGCCTCATTGCCTATAAATAAGAGATGGGGGCACTTGGTTTGCATAGTTTGTCTTAGTCCCTTACCCAAACTCTTGCCTTTTCTCCCTCTTAGAGTTAGAATTATTTCTGTGTGCCTGTAGTAGGAGTCATAAAGTGAAAAAATCTTTATTCGAGCATTGTGCACCTAAGCACACCTTATGTATGGAAATAAAGAGGAACTTTGTGATAAACCTTGCAGCATTCAAAATAGATTAATTAATGTTAATTATTGTTACTTAATGCTTTCCTTAGTTAATTAATGATTCTCTCTCACCCTACAAATCTCCTAAGTAAGCACACACAATACGATCACTTCAAGCATGTATGTAACAATTGGTAACCTAGTAATGATTAGTGTTTGGTAAGCCTAGTAGTATTGCACTGGTTCAAGATGTGTATGGCAAGTGAGAACGGATACTAGTGTTAGGATCAGTTAGAAACTAGTTAATAAGTAGTCAAATTAAATTAGTTACTTAGTTATCTCTCTCCTCCCTGATTAGCAAGAGGACATAAAAACACAAAAAGTTATAAAAATCATATGCCTCAAGTTTACTTAACCCTACAATCGTGACATACAAGTAAGCTTGGGAAGACAACAATTAATCAACTCATTCTTGTTCCACAAAGGCGTATATTTGGAATTCAACCAAATCGTGTGTGGATGCTCATATTCGTATGGTTGAGCATAGCGATACCTCACTGCTCATCATTGGCACTGTTGCAGGGACTTTGTTGTTTGTGCGCTAACCAAAACATAGGAAATCTTTCACATCATTGGAACAAACCCTTGGGGTTGGTTAAAGAAAAATAGTAAATAATAATACATTGCACACTAAATAAAAAATCATGTCTCCTTCTTCGTATGAAAGTATTTCACCACCTAGGTCTGATACAGGGAACAATCAGAGGTGTAGTACACATGATAATCTGCCAGTCCCTCAACAGTTTCGTGTGGTATATGTTCATCCTGATGAATATGTACCGAAATTTACCTTTACCCTCCACCAAGATGAACAACTGTGTTGGCAAGATTTGGAAGGTAACATAGTGTTACCTCTCGATCGTTCAATCCCAAGCATGCTTCTTCATGATCTCACATGAATTGGCATGTAGCACTTACAAGCCGAGTACGTTGTGCATGATCATGACTCAAGAGAATATTAACCCATGGAGGCACAACGTCAAAGGGACTTACAATATGAGAGACGTCATGAATCTATGAAGGGAAAGTTATCGTAGAATATCCCATATGTCCTAAGTGAAAATGAGGGTGGTGAACCTGCATTAGGCAGTTTCCCACAGAATGATGTTCCTCCCGTTGACTTCGATCAAGGGGTTGTGTATCAGAATCTTTATTCAACTATTCAGAACCCAGATTCTGGTACTAACAGACACAAAGGGTCTAAAAAAGGAACATAAACACATGACAAAAATGGATGTTCCGATCGTAATCACAATCGAGGCTACAACCACCAAAGAGAAGGAAGCAAGCACTGACATGGTGACAACCCCCCTTCTTCTTCACCTTCATCGTCTCCTTCATCCTATCCTTAAGGATCTGGAAGCAGTCACAAAGAAAAATACCATGAGGATAACGGTAAGTGAAACAGGAGTTGTAGACAAAATAGTCAAGAAAGGGGATCATGGCACTCTAGAGAAACACACTGTGAAAGAAGGGATAGTAGGGAATAGCATAGGCATCATAGATTCCACAGACAAGACAATCACGATGAAACCCTACTCGCTACTCAAAGTATGCTAGACATAATTGAGGCTGTTAGGATCCCAACAAGGTACCAAAAAGATAGTAGGATCAAGAGATTAGACATGAACAACATCCCATGATTTGAAGGGGGGTACAACGTTGATCCTCAAAATCATCTACAAGCATTTCATGATGCATGTGCCTTACAAAACATAGAAAATGAATGGCAAAAACTTAAGTTGTTCCCACGAACACTAGTCAAGGAAGTGGAGAGTTGGTACTAGTCCTTAGAATTGGAATCCATTCATAGGTGGAGTACCATGTTAGAATTGTTCAACGATAAGTACCAAACATAATCCTAAGTGTCCAACCTGTGAAAGAAAATCCAAGGATGGAAACAAGGAGGCTACGAACCCTTGGATGCTACCATGGGCCACTATTATGCATTGTTACATCGTTGTCCTGGCCATGGTTATTTGTAGAGAGATCAATTACACCATCTTGTAGATGGGCTTAGGAATGAAACGTGAAGAACCCTTGGGACGTTTGCCCAAGGGAGGCTATATGAGCTTAGGACTCATCATGTTCAAAGATTATTGGAGCAAGTTGCTAAAGAAGAAAGTGAGTTAAGGAAAAGAGAGAGTGCTAAGGAATATAACAGAGATCCTTCCCTCTGGAAGAGGGGAGTAAGATTTTGTGAGGATGAAAAAGAGTCACCACTCGAAGAGATGGTGAATAAGAAAACCTTGCCATTCCAAAAATTAGAATCAGAAGTATCGGCAAAGGTAGACCAAATGTGGGATTCCCTAGATGATAGATTCCAAAATGATCTTAAAATAGTATAGGAGTCTAGAGAGTAAGGTAGTGATCGCGAAAAAAGAAAAAAAAAAGAGAAACTGAACATGCACATAACAAGGGTAAGGGAAAAGTTGCCATCATTGAGGAGGTTGTGGATTCAGATACAGACAATGATAATGGATGCAAGATATGCCACTATGACCATCCTAAGAGATGTTGCTCTATAATCTCACATCTACAGGAGTCTAGGGTGTATGCACTCAACCCATGATTAAACAAACGGCAAACACCCCAAAGGTTACCTTATCCTCAAGGTAACCCAAGGCAATTCCACCAACCCTGAACATATTATCCAAGTGGAACTCCACCACAACCGACTAAGCAATATCAACAATGGAAATACCCACAATCATGGGGAATGCCACCACCAAGGCAACAATATCCTTACTAGCAACCTGACCTATACGGATATTATATGTAGCAACCAATCTCTCCATGTGACTCTACTAGTCATGTTACTCCTCAACCTCACTACCAAGCTCGTGAGTATTATAGGACCCCTTCTCCTAGGGGCGATGTTTCACAAACATACCATCCCTCTTATTTGGCTGCACCTCTTCCACACTTAACTCCATTACCACTCACTCTAGCTATGCAGGGTGAACTCCCTACCCATCCGCAACAACGTAATGCCACAAGGGTTGTTAACCCTCAACCTACTGTTGGTTCTAACAACCGCATGAAGAAAAGACCTTTCTTTAGAACCAAAAGTTCAACTAAGCCCTTGCAACCACAAGCAGCTGATTCTTCAACTCACTATCACTTAAAGCTTCGAAGCTCCCTTTAACCCAAAAACCACACTCAACGCATACAGTCATGTTAACTCATGTCGTCACTGATTGGATAAAAGTTGGCCATCTTCCTAGGAAATTCTCTAATCTTGGGAGTCCTCTGATATATTGACAAATCACTAGAAATGAGCCATGCAAAGCTCTTTTGGATTTCTATTTTGGTATCAACATGGTTTCTCAAGAAATGTACAAGGCCTAGAACCTGGCTCTGCTAAAAAATAGTAACATTCATTTAGAGTTGGCTAACCAGTCCATCACTATTTCGTTGGGACTAGTGGAGGACATTGTCACCACTGTTTGTGGATGGTCATATCTAGCTGACTTCCTAGTGATTCAAGTGAACAACGGTAAGGCAGACTTCCCAATCATAATGGGAAGAGCATGTCTAAGCACAGTTGATGCGCACCTAGGAATCTGTGATCTTTCCCTAAAAATATCAAAGGAAAATACATTTGGAAAGATCGAGAAGAAGAAAGTTCCATGCATGGCATATAGTGACTTAAGGTGTAATTGCGTGCAGAAGTCATGGTTTATGCAACGTTTAACATTGCCTACATGCAATCAATGTGCACAAGTGACTAATATACAAAGATGCCTATACGTAGCAGCCACAAGACAGGAAGGCACCTAGTGGCTGACAGCTAATCAAGAGAGTAGCTCAATTATATGCATGGAACAAAACTGAGGGTTTGACTTGAACTTACATCGATAGCATAGACACATTAGAGCAAGTCCATCGCCAACTTCCAAGTCTTGATCTTGAGAATATCAACTGGGGGAAGTTGGAAGTCCCTTATAAGTTTAAGCAAGAGCCCCTTGAGCTAAAACCATTACCCACCGGTATGGAATACACGTTTCTTAAAAATGAAAAATCAACAATTATTAACGCTAAGTGGCTCTGCAACAAAAAGAGAAACTACTGAAAGTGATAAATAAATGGTCAAAAGCTTTCGCATGGTCATATCCTAAATTAATTGGAATAAATCCTAGGATATGCCAACATAGGATTTACATTAGCCCCTCCATAAAGCCTTGAAGACAACCATAGAGACAGTTGAATCCAAAGCTGAAGCAAGTAGTTAAGGAAGAAATTAAACAACTTCTAAAAGCTAGGTTCATCTACCGCATTGCTAATAGCGAATGGGTTAGCCCCTTAGTTATAGTGCCTAAAAATGGAGGCAAATGGAGGATGTGCATAGATTATAGGCTATTGAATATGACAACATTCAAAGACCACTTTCCACTGTCATTCATTGACCAAGTCTTAGACACCATTGCAGAGCATTGCTACTATAGTTTTCTAGATGGGTACAATGGGTACAACCAAATACAAATAGCCCTAGAAGACCAAGCCAAGAAAATGTTCACCAATCCTTGGGGAACATTTGCATACAAATAGATGTCGTTTGGCTTGTGCAATGCCCCTACAACATTTCAACGATTAGTTCTAAACATATTCCAACAACAGATAGAAAACGGTGCAGAGGTCTTCATGGATGACTTCTCCACCTATGGAGCAAACTTTGATCAAGCCTTAAACTGGTTAGAGCAAGTATTAAAACAATGTGTAGAAACCAATTTAAGGCTCAACTAGCAAGAAAGCCATTTGATGGTCCAAGAAGGCGTCATACTAGGGCATAATTTCACGAACAAGGATAAAGATAGACCTCAAAAAGATCAAAGTTATCCAAGGAATTACCCATCAACCAAGAATTGTAAAAGATATCCCGTCATTCCTTGGACACACTAGCTACTACAGAAGATTTATTGAGAACTTTTCAAAGGTTGTAAAACCATTGGTTGAAATAATGAAAAAGGATGTACCTTTTGAATGGACTAGGAAATGCGAACTTGTTTTCCAAACTTTGAAATAGAAGCTAGTAGAAACACTTATCCTACAAGATCCTAACTAGTCTAGACCATTCCACATAATGACTGATGCATCCAAATATGCTTTAGGAGCCCTACTTACACAGTTAGATGATCAAAAACGTCCTTATTACATCCACTGTGCAAGTAGAAGTATCGCTAGTGCACAAGTTAACTACACTACAATAGAGAAAGAATTAATGGTTGTAGTGTTTGCACTAGAAAAATTTCAGCACTATGTCTTGGGCTATAAGGTATTTGTACACATGGATCATAGTGTAATAAGGTTCCTAATGAATAAACCAACGGTAAGCCCTTGCATCATATGATGGCTTGTAATCTTACAAGAGTTCGATCTTACGATGATTGATCGTAAAGGCACCGAGAACATAGTTGCTGATCATTTATCACGATTGCAATGGGACAACAAAGAGGATGAGTATCCAATTTTTGATTATTTCCTAGATGAACTCCTCTTTATAGGTGTAGTGAATAATCAAGTAACCACGGAGACAAACTAGTATAGTAGCATTCTCACCTATCTCCTTACACAACAAACACCACAAGGGTTTGACGCTCAAAAGAAACAACAATTTCTTCACTGAGCCCAGTATTTTATAGAAATCAATGGGAACCTTTAAAAAGTATGTCCTGATGGCTTGGTCCAATGGTGTGTTCCCACTGTAGATCAACTGCATGTTCTCCAAGACGTTCATGAGGTTCCTTGTGGGGGCCATTATGCTAGGAGATGAACAACCATTAAGATCTTGCTTACAGGATATTATTGGCCTACATTATTTTGGGACACCCATCATTTTGTCCAATCTTGTGAGCGCTACCAACGTGATGGGGGGCTAACTACTAGAACGGAGGGTCCACAACAATGGATTCAACCTTTAGAATCCTTCGACATATGGGGAATTGATTTTATGAGGCCCATTACACCAATGTCCAATTGAAAAGCTAACATTATTGTTGTTGTTGATTACCTTACAAAATGGGCAAAAGCAGCTGCTATTAAGGATTGTACATCATCTATAGCTACACAATTTGTTCAACAACAAATTGTAAATAGGTTTAGTGTGCCTCGTGCAGTTATTTCAGACAATGGTACACACTTCACAGGTGCGACTTTTCAAAAATTAATGCAATGCTTAGGGTTGAGCACAAACTGACTACACCATCTCACCCCCAAGCGAATGGTCAAGCCAAATTCACCAACAAGGAGATTATTAAGATATTGACAAGAACCATTAGCAAGTTTAGGTGAGACTGGAGCACTAAATTCAACGATGCTCTTTGGACATACGGCTCCACATGGAAACTCCCTAGAGGCTACTCTCCCTATAAGTTAGTGTATGGTAAATTACCAATGCTTCCCATTCAAACTGAGCTCTATACACTATCCATGACATGTAACCTGAACCTTGACCTCTATCTAGCACAAAAACAATGGTTGATGACCCTTAACCTGCTAGATGAGAACCGATTGGCCACCTTGTCATCTAAGAAATTGCACAAGGCCTTCAATAAACAATTTCATGACCTAAGAATTAGGAAAGTTAAATATCAACCGAGAGATAAGGTTCTCTACTAGGATCCCACACATGTGCCAAAATGTACCAAATTTCAAATGCTGTGGGAAGGACCTTATGTCATTCATGCAACTTTTCCTTCAGGGTTAATGATGATATACAAACCTAAGAGCCCGGATAATAAATTGTTGGTCAACATCCAACAAACCAAGCCTTTCCATGAGCTTAGATTAGCCAATACTCATACTACCTCTGTAGGTGAACAACCTTGTTCGCTATTTTAAATCTCCTCCTTCCAACTCAGTCGTGGTGGAGATGGCCACCAATGCTAACCATTCTAAGTCCTCAGCTTTGTTTATATTTTTTTTTACACATTTCTTCAATCTTTCTTAATTTTTTTTACACCATCGTTCACATTTTTACTATTTCTTTGTTTGGTTGATTTACTTTTAGTCATCATACAATAAGTGCTCCTAATGGTGGATTGAATTATATACTATTGATTGCTAATGTTTGGTTTTTATCTTTGAATTAGGATGCTAATATTATGATATGGTTCTTTTGATAAAACAAGCAATGAGTCCATGTCGTCTATTCATCCATTCAACTCTATGGTCTCCCTTGGCTTGGAACTGTACAGTCCCTTTTTTCCAATCAACTTCTTAATAAATTGGTGGCTTGGTATTTTTCAAACTAAAGGAAGGACTCAATGGTTGAAAAGGGTGTGACTTCAAAGGGATTCAATGCATTTGTGCTAGCCATTCTCTTAGGTGCTTAGGTGCTTTTTCTTGGGTTTTCCGCCATTCTGCCATCAATCAAATATTAGGAAGTTAAGTGAATAAAAATAGGTCTCTGCATGGTGTGGTTCTCATACAAAAAAAAAGTGGAAATTCAAAGCACACCCCTTAGACATAATAAAGCAATATGGGCTACAAGCATTGGTTATGGCACTGGAAAGACATGTTACCCATGCTTGAAGGTTCCCTCTAACTAAGCCCCTTTCTTACTTCCTGCTTCTCCATCTCGCTCTCCTTGGGATGGTGGTGACTCTTTGTAGATGCATTCTTGTTGCTTCAATAGGATGGATTGGCCAAGTGTATTGATGTGAGGTCATTGAGTGTGGTTGGTTTGAGTCAGGATTTAGAATGAGTTCTACTCAGTCACATTAACCATGACATACATAAGGGACTTTACACAACTTTGCTCTTGGGATTGCATTCCATTTCTACTCTCCATCTTTCTTTCCATTTTCCACCTCATTGCTAGGTTTTATGATTAGTCCATATCTTGGTTGATGCATTGCTTTTCCATGGTAAATTCTTGTGGGTAAGTTTTTAACTCTTTCTTCCAAATGACATTCCTAGAGCCTACGAACTCTTTGTTTTGTGGGTTTGTCAAGGCATAAAGGATATGAGCCTACTTTGGGGAGGATCCACTGGCATTCCTTTTTGGTGCAATTGTTAAGTTCTTTTCCCTAAACATTTTCTGCAATCAACCATTTCTCGTTTCATCCCCATCTTTGACATCCACTCTATTAGTGTTGTCATTGTTATTTTTCCCATCTTTCTTGTTCCTTATATTTTTTCATCTTATTCCTACCGAAGGTTCACCCTTAGTTGTGGGGGCCTTGGTACAAATTTTTCAATTTCTCCATTCTATTACTTGCCTAACTCCTACACCTTGGGTAGTTATCAGTAATAAACCTCTAACCCAGTTTCTACCATAACCACAACTAGCCAATGCACTTTATATCAAGGTAAGGTATCAATTGCATTATCGCTTACTTATCTTTGCTCATTCATGATTGTGTTGTGTGTGCAAATGACAATTACATGAACTATGGACTGGAATAGGAGGAAGCACTCGGGATGAACTGGAGTTGGAACGTTTACGTCGGGAACAAGTTTGGTCGTGTGGCTATGGATAAACAACAGAGGGCACAATCTTAGCATTAGCAACAACACGCCTTATTTTCTTTTCTCCCTCTTTCTCTTCAAGCTATCAAGTGAAGGTTTGGATGTCATCCATGTACAATGTTCACCACAAAGGGTGGGAACACCAATGTTGTAATATGTTTATCGATCCACTCACCAGGAACTTTGAGTCTATTATTCCTTGTCACTGTCAATTCTCATTCAGTGAATAATCCCATATCTTCTCAATATTTTGTAAGGAACTCGAGGATGAGTTTTCATTCAATCATGGGGGTATGATGAGCTACAATATCACACCTGCGATATCGTGGCCTTCCATATGATATCACGTACACGATATCGTAGCCTACCTCATTACCTATAAATAAGAGGTGGGTGCACTTGGTTTGCATAGTTAGTTTTAGTCCCTTATCCAAACTCTTTCCTTTTCTCCCTATTAGAGTTAGAATTATCTCTACGTGCCCATAGTAGGAGTCATAAAGTGAACGAATTTTTATTTCAGCATTGTGTACCTAAGCACACCTTGTGTATGGCAATAAAGACAAACATTGTGATAAACCTTGCAACATTCAAAATAGATTAATTAATGTTAATTACTATTACTTAATGCTTTCCTTAGTTAATTAATGATTCTCTCTCACCCTACAACTCTCCTAAGTAAGCACACACAGTATAATTACTTTGAGCATGCATGTAATACTTGGTAACCTAGTAACGATTAGCGTTTGGTAAGCCCAGTAGTATTGCACTAGTTCAGGATGTGTACGACAAGCGAGAACAAATACTGGTGTTAGGATCAGTTAGAGCCTAGTTAATAAGTAGTCAAATTAAATTAGTTACTTAGTTATCTCTCTTTCTTCCCTTATTAGCAGCAGGACATAAAACACAAAAAACTATAAAAATCATATGCCTCAAGTTTACTTAACCATACAATCATGACATACAAGTAAGCTTGGGAAGACAATGATTGATCAACCCATTCTTATTCCACAAAGGCACATAAGCACTTACTCTTTGGAATTTGACCAGATCATGCGTGGATGCTCATATTCGTATGGTTGAGTGTAGGGATACCTCATTGCTCATCAAAAACAAAACAAATAAACAAAGTATAGTTGTTAGGAATAAAGTAAGGTGGGTAACAAAGAGGTATAATCAACAAGAAGCAACAAACTTTGATGAAACTATTGTATTCATTATTGGAATAGAGCCTATTCATGCATTCATGATCTTTACATGCTACAAAGTATTTACTTTAAACTAAATGAATATGAAAATTGCATTTTAAAACTAATTCATCCAAGACAAAGTTGATATTGAGTAATCTAAAGGCTTCATCAATCGCTGTCATCTAAGTGAGGTATACAAGTTAAAGAAGGCTTTATATGGGATTAAATAAGTCTTAATGATTTGGTATGAAAGATTATCAAAATTTCTCTTGAATAATGATTGTACTAGATGAACTATTTACTTTGCTCGTTAAATGGTTTAATAATATTACTATTTGTATTCAAATTTTTGTTGATGATATAATCTTTGGAGTTACTAATTAAGAAATTTACAAGCATTTGCTAGATTGATATATGAAGAGTTCTAGATGAGCATGATTAATGAAATGAATAACATTATTAGATTGCAAGTTAAACAAACCAAAAAGGGAATCTTTAATGCTAAAGCCAAGTATGTAAAAAATATTCTTATAAAATATGAACTTAAAAATGCTAAATCCAAGGTAACTCCCATGCCTTTATTTTTTATTTTTTATTTTTTTGTAAAATATCTCTTTTATTGTTCTTCTAACCTCTGGAAGACACTTCTTGGTATTGGTTAGTTATTTTGTGATTTTTGTTGGCACTTTCAAGCCTAACATTCTATTTTATTAATAATCATTAGTAGTCCTAAGTTATTATGGTGAGCTCAAGTGTGATGTTTTCTCTTTTTCCTTTCTCCAAGTTCCTAGATGACCATGCATATTCATAGGCTCCATTCAATGTTAGTTTTTCCCTTCTTTTTTTAAATATGTTTTTTATCACCTTTTCCTCAAAAACTAGAACTAAGTTTGATCTAAATAATGAAAGCTAAAATATGGACTAAAAACTTATTGAGGTATGATTAACAATTTTTTTGTTTAATTGTTAGGAAGCCTAATAACATGCTCATTGTAGGTTTATGTGCTTGTTATTAATATAAGGCAAGATCTTGGATTGGTGAATGAGTGCGAAATAAAGGTTCTTTTTTAAGTTACTACACTTAGGCTAGAACCTAGATTTTATAACTTGAGAAATAAGAATCTTACCATCACTCTAAATCATGGTCCTTGCTTATTATTAAAACAATCCAAAAGAATCTCATCTAAGTGTAGTAATTTTTTTATTATTTAGAGATTATAACATATTAGAACCTTTATTATTTAAAACACTTCAATCTTGATCTTCTAAGATATTATAATGTTAACTATGCAAGATATAGGATTGAATCAAAGTCCATTAATAAATGCTACTATTTTTTAGAAGATGCTTAATTGCTTAGGGTTGTATGAAACAAAGTTCAACTATCATATTGATGAAGCATCCAGTCCATTGCGTCTATTGGGCTGCGTTGATGAAGCTTCGTTAATGTGGCCGCGTCGATGTGACCCTATCGATGCATCGTTCCAGGCATTGACATGGCCTCGTCAACGCAAATTCCATTTTCTGCTATAAATATGCATGCACTCACCACATTTATGGCACCTTTTGTTCAAGTTGTAGCCAAGCTCTTGCGGTTTTTTTTCACAAGAGTTAGATTATTTTCCAACTACCCATAGACATAGTTTGAAGAGTGTACGACTCTTTATTCAAGCACTAATGTACCTAAGCCTGTTGGCATGAATGGCAATAAAGACAAGCTTTTTGAACATTCCTTGCAGCATTTTTAAGCATTAATAGTTTAATACTTTAATAATTTTAATGCTTTTATTATCGCTTTATAATTACAGTACATTTTAGTAGTCCATGAGAACACATAAGCACGACCACCTTGAACATATGTCTAACACTTTGCAACCTAGTGATGCTTAATGTTTGGTAACCTAGTATCGATTAGGACATGCTTGGGATGTGCACAGAGGGTGGGACCAGCTACTTATGTTAGGGATAGTCGAGCGATAGCGTAGTGAAATCTTACATTATCTAGCCTTTTACTCCCTATATTAGAAGAATTAGATATTACAGATAAACGAAAACATATAAAAATCATATGCCTCAGCCTCACTTAATCATTGTTCTAAAATGTCACAAGTAAGGTTGAGAGGACAACGACCATTCTAACTAGGATTTTGATGGCTAGGATATTATGCGTAAGTGCTCGTAGTCTTTGAAATTCAACTGGATCACATGTGAACACTTGTGATTTGTATGGTTGGGCGTAGAGGTACCTCACCGCTCATCATTGGTGTCATTGCTGAGGATTGAACCCAGGTCATCCCATGATTCTGTATATTGCGACAATATGGCTAACCCAAGACTTAACACATCAAAGAATTAACGCCTCTTAGGGTTAATTAAAGAACTAGCTTTAACACCTCCTAGGGTTAATCAAAACATCTCTTAGGGTTAATAAAAAAATTAGCTTTAACTCATAACCTTTTAGCTACACTCTGGGATGCCACGTGTAATGGTTTACATACACTACCTTAGATAAAAAAAAATGCACGTGTCACTGTCATAGCTGAGCCATCATGAGAAGGTATATTATTGTCATTTAGGACAACATGCACACATTTTAATTCATGGTTATGTTGTGATTGCATATGGCACCAAAACCAAGGCATCCAAGGGAGGAAGGACCATCACAACCTCTGAAGAAGTGACCTAGAATCGGAAGGGAATGGGCCACGCAACCTCATGAGCATGCAGAGGGCTCACATGCAACTGGCCCTCTCCACAAGGAACCTGATGTGGAACCTGATGTGGAATCTATTCATCAGATTCCTGAAGAAGAGGTTCCCATAAAACAATCATGCAGGGACAAGACGCCAGCGAGAGCACCACGGCTTGAGGTCACCTTGACTAGGGCCTTCCTTGACGCTATGAAGCCGAAAGATCTATAACAAATGGTCCTCCAAGAATTAAACTTTAGACCATTCTTAGAAAGTGTACTAGAAGAAGTCACAACAAAACTACAAAATTCTTTCATGTGGCCAATCATCACGTCTAGTGGTGAGTGGTATCTGGGGGAAACCTCTCTCTTCTGGACAAATCGGTAGCCNAGTTTACTCCAAAATTGTTTCTTACCACTTAAATCCAACGGCAAGACCTAGCAAAATCACTACCTTCTCTAATTGTGCATGTGCCACTTTAAGCGAAAATTTTCCTATCAACCTTCCACATTTACTCTTCTTGGAGATTGAGAAACAATTCATGGAAAATAAATGTGGAAGGTGAGCTTTTCCCTTTCCTTGCCTAATCAAAAAATTGTGCAAACAGGCAAGGATAACATGATATGCCAATGACACACTCCATGCCCCAATTACCTTGTGGCATGAAATGATGAAAGATAAAACACCTGCCACAACAAGAATGGAAGAAGAGCAACCACCACCTCCACCATTTGCACAAGCAACAGGGTCAAACTCGCGCATAGTCACAGAGCACATACGTGAGATCTAACAGTCGCTCCTACGACAACAGGAGCAACAAGCGAGAACCAGTGGTGGTGGAGACCCTTTTATGTATCGTCCTACCTTGAGCTATTTGGACCAAGTGGCTCGATCTATGAGCTTGTTGGAGAGCACAAGGCCGCTGCTTTTGGCCACACGAACACAAGTGCCCACAAGAACAAAACCTAGCACCCGAGAGGTAATAGTGTCAATGATCCAACAATTATTTCTAGGAATTTCAAGAAATTTTGCTACTTTCTTAGTGCGCTTGGGGGAAGGTGAAGGGTCAAATATCCTAGTAATGCAGCACCAAGGATAGGAAGTTGTGGTAGAAGTGGTTGCCGATACAATTGCCACCGCTCTCAATGCACCTGGGGCACTTGTACCGAATGTACATGGGCTTAGAGATATGCAGATGTTTGCAGGTACTCAAAGTGGTAGAATCAATGCAGCACAACATGAAGAATTGTTGGACGGACTGGTGGGAGTTGGACAACTTCTTTCGAATGTCTTTGACCTTCCGAACAACATCACTACAACACAATTAGAGCTACTCTCGACAAAGGGCAAGTGCTTTATCCTAGAGGGGCAACTAGAAGTAGCTCAAATGGACAATTAATTCCTAGCTATGGAAGTTGCCCAACTGAGAGTCCAACTTGCCGATTCAGCTATACTCAACCATGAAGTCACCAAAGATGAAGTTTTTCAACAACTTCAAACCGAGCTTCAAAAGGTTGAGTACAAGTGAGAGTAGGCGATCTTTGACTAGTCCTTAGTGGAAGCTTATTCTTATTATCTAAATAAGGACTTGACAAAGGTTCATCGGGATAATGTTGTGTTGATTGTAGAAGTTCATCGCCTATGCAATGTTGGTCTTGAAAATCAACAAATGAAGGATTTTATCTGCCAACAGCAGGAGGATCTGGCTAGAGTAAACACCGATGTGAGAAGATTCGCTACCAAAAATTGCAATCTGTCAATGGAGGAAGTCCGAGCCTTGTGACAGAAGATAACCATTGAAATCGCTACTTGGAAGAATGAGGCCCTGAAGTTTGAACGAGTGAAAAATCACTACAGTGACCAAGTGTGATTGCAAAAAGAAATTAATGAAAAAGAAATTCAAGTCACAAAGGCTAAGATGAATCAAGCCCTCCAACTGCTCAAGGAAGGAGGCAAGGTATAACAACCCTTCTTTGATGAATTAAACACCTACAACCAAGCTGAGATTCATCTCAAGGAGTTGTAGATTGAAGAAATGATAGAATATATGGAACTAGTCAATCTTCATTATGCAAACCTAGCCATGCTTACAGTGGGGAGGCCATGGTCAAACCTTGAGAAGCAAGTGGCCACCTCGTATTCTTTATACAAAGGCGAGTTCAAAGCAAAAGTTGAAAACAGCAAATGCGTAACTTGAAGTTCTTCAAACTCGCTTTGAGGGGCAATGCTCTGTTGTGGAGAACCTAGCTCGACGAATGGATGACTACTAGCTGCTGCAAGCATCAATCTGAGCGTTTGATATGGAACGAAAATAGTTTGTTGTCTGGTTCATCAATTTAAAGGAGCTATTCCCTGCATTTCCATGTCCTTGGGATCTTCCTATTCCAGCACACATTTGCGAAGCCGCTTTGACTGTGAATGATCCCAGAAGTAAAGAAGATAAAATGAGGGCTATGTTGAAGGCTTTTCAATTGCCTCTGGAAGTTATAATAGCTGCAGGACAACCACAACCACCACCTCAATCACCACATGCACTTGAAGCTGGTGAGGGCTCCTCAGAACCACTGCCACTAGGAATTGTATGATCCTCTTCAGCAACTTCAGCATCTCGGTGGNCCAAATTGTAACAAACTCAAGGACGAGTTTTCACTCAGTCATGGGGGTATGATGAAGCATCCAATCCACTGCATCGACTGGGCTGCGTCGATGAAGATGAAGCCTCATTAACATGACCGTGTTGACATAACCCCGTCGATGCATCTTTCCAGGCATTGATATGGCCTCATCAACGTAGAGTCCATTTTCTACCATAAATATGCATGCACCTCTCACATTTATGGCTCCTTTTGTTCAAGTTGTAGCAAAGCTCTTGCAGTTTATTTCCATAGGAGTTAGATTATTTTCCAAGTGCCCGTAGCAATAGGTCAAAGAGTGTATGGCTCTTTATTCGAGCGCTAATGTACCTAAGCCCATTGGCATGAACAACAATAAAGACGAGCTTTTTGAACATTCCTTGTAGCATTTTTAAGCATTAATAGTTTAATAGTTTAATAATTTTAATGCTTTTGTTATTGCACTTTAATAATTTTAATGCTTTTATTATCGCTTTATAGTTATAGTACGTTTTAGTAGTCCATGAGAACACATAAGCATGATGACCTTGAACATATGTCTGACACTTGGCAACCCAGTGACGCTTAACATTTGGCAACCTAGTAGTGATTAAGACATACTTGGGATATGCACGAAGGGTGGGACTAGCTACTTATGCTAGGGATAGTGTAGTGAAATCTTACATTATCTAGCCTTTTACTCACTATATTAGAAGAATTAGATATTATCGATAAAAGAAAACATATAAAAATCATATGCCTCAGTCTCACTTAACCATCGTTCTAAAATGTCACAAGTGAGGTTAAGAGGACACTAACCGTTCTAACTAGGATTTTGATGGCTAGGATACTATGCGTAAGTGCTCGTAGTCTTTGGAATTCAATTGAATTGTGCGTGAATGCTCATGATTCATATGGTTGGGCGTAGGAGTATCTCACCACTTATCATTGGTGCCGTTGTCAGGGACTGTTAGTCCCATGTGCACTATCTAGCCTTAGTAAGATCATCACTTACTTTGTTGGAATAGACCCATTACGTCGAAATATACTCATGCAAGGAGACTTAGGTAAGAGCAAGGCACACCAAGTTATTTGTTTTTTAACACTAGTATGTCTTCTTCTCATAGGCAAGATGAATCCAACCCACAAGTGCCCCAAGAATGTCGGGTGGTATATATGCATCCAGATGAGTATATACCCAACTTCACCTTCATCCTACATCAGGATGAGCAGATGTGATAGCGAGACATGGAGGGCAATATTAAATTGCCCCCTGATCGATCAGTTGCTGGAATGCTACTCCAAAATCTCACCAGATTAGACATTCAGGACCAAGTTGAGGAGTACATTATGGAGGATCATGATTATCGAGCCTATCGTCCAAATGAGGCATAGCATAAATGGGACCTATAGTAGGCACAACTTCATGAACAAGCAAAGGGAAAATAGTCTAATAACTCTTTGTCCCCCACAGGCCCAACACAATGATGAGGAACCTATTATTCATGGTCCCCATTCTTCTGCATCTTTGGCCCCATGTCAGAACATTTGATTTGTCATATAGAGTAAAGGTTCAAGCAACCGTGAGTTCCAGGATGTTGAGGGATCTCCTGGAGGAGATCATGGCAAAGGTGAAGATGGATGTGAAGATCGAGGCCATCATGATGGAAGAGGTGATTGACACAGTGGGAGTGGCAATCCTCCCCCCTCTTCTCATTCCACTCTCTTCACCTTAGCTTCATTAGGTTCTGAATCCGACCGCAACCATCGTAGGAGGGATCGTGATGATGGTGATCGTCGAGACCAACATGATCGAGGATGCCAACGGGAATGTTGTGACCAAGGGCATGGACGGTCATGGGAGGCTCACTGTCATGAAAGGAGATGTAGCAAAGACCATCACAGACACCATAGCATCCATATTACATCCACTATGCAAGCCAAAGTATTGTGGGTGCTCAACTAAATTACACCACCACCGAAAAGGAATTAATGGTAGTGGTGTCTGCTTTGGAAAAGTTCTGACACTATGTGCTCGGATACAAGGTGTTTGTGCATACGGACCATAGTGCCATCTGGTTCCTTATGAACAAATCAACGGTGAGCCCCTGTGTCATATGATAGCTCGTGATCCTTCAAGCATTTGATCTTACTATGGTCAACAAAAAGGGAACTGAGAATGTGGTTGCTAATCACTTATCTTAGTTACAATGGGATAGCATGGAGGAGGAGAGCTCACTCTCTGACTAGTTTCCAGATGAACTCCTCTTTACCAAAGCAATTGTGAAGGAGGTGGCCACAGGATCTAATTGGTTTGCCGACATCCTTACCTATCTTCTTACACAAGAGCTACCAAAGGAGTTGGATCATCAGAAGAAACAACAATTTCTTCATAGAGCCAAGCACTTCATGGAAATCAATAGACACTTTTACAAGGTGTGTGTGAATGGCTTGGTTCGATGGTGCATCCCTAATGCAGAACAACAACGCATCCTCCAAGATGTTCATGACGGCCCTTGTGGGGGCCATTACATAAGAAGGCGCATGACCATTAAAACCCTGCTTATAGGTTACTACTAGCCTACACTCTTCAGAGATGCTCAATGGTTCACCTGCTCCTGTGATCGATGTCAAAGAGATGGTGGGATGATAGCAAGAATGGAGAGACCTCAATAGTGGATTTAGCCACTAGAGCCTTTTGACATTTGGGGCATCAACTTCATGGGCCCCATCGTACCCATGTCAAACAAGAAGGCATACATTATTGTTGCAATGGACTAGTATACAAAGTGGGTAGAGGCGGCAGCCGTCACTGATTGTTCCTCAACCATGGCTACGCGATTTGTTCAACAGTAAATCTTGAATAGGTTTGGGGTGCTATGTGCACTCATTTTAGATAATGGCACTCACTTCATGGGTGCTACTTTTCATAAACTCATGCAGCATCTGGGAGTAGAACATAAACTAACAACACCCTATCACCCCCAAGCCAATGGGCAAGCCGAAGTCACAGACCAAGAAATTACAAAGATCCTAACTAGGACGATTAGCAAATATAAGAGGGATTGGAGCACAAAACTTAACGATGCCCTCTAGACCTACTTCTCAACCTGGAAACTTCCTATAGGCTACTCCCCTTACGAGTTGGCGTATGTGAAACTATCAACACTTTTGATTTAGGTAGAACTCTAAACACTATCCACTGCAAGTGACTTAGGTCTTGACTTACCCCTAGCACAACGAAAACGACTCATCAACTTAAATGTGCTAGATGAGAATCGATTAGTAGCCCTATCATCAAATGACGTGCATAAGGCATATAATAAACAACATTATGACCTTAGGATTTGGAAGGTAACATTGCAACGTGGAGATAAGGCTCTCTATTGGAACCCCACACATGTGCCACAATGGGCCAAGTTTCAAACATTGTGGAAGGGACCTTATATTATTTCTGAGACCTTTCCATCCAAGGCCCTACTCATACATAAACTTGAAGACCCAACAAAAATGCAGTTGGTCAACATGCAACAGTTAAAGCCCTTCCATGAACTACACCAAACCAGTGTCGCTACCACTTCGCCAAGTGGTCAACCACATTCCATCTTTCGAATCTCCTCCTCCAAGCTTAGTCGTGGGGGAGATCGCTACCCATACTAAAATAGTTGTCCTAGCTTCTCAGGTCTTTTCTATATTTTTGTTTTACACAATTTAGTTTTACACCATCGTTCGTATGTTTAACATTTCTTACCTACTCTTTCTCTTTTTTATATATATAACTATATTTCACCTTTAGTTGTTTTGTTTTGTTTTGTTTTAGTTTATTTTCCTCTATTTATTTTCACTAATAAAGTCATTTTATTGCCACAGGATGCAATGGTGTGGTAGTTGCTCCTAACAAGGGCTTGCATATTATGACTGGCCTATTATATCTAGTTCTTACCTCAGCATTTTGGGTCTTAGAAAACTAAGTTATACTTTTTTTCATGCAATAGGCAATGATTCCATGACATCTAACCACTCACACTTTTCTATGGTGTCCTGGGATCAAGAGAAGTACAGTCCCTTTTCCATTAATCAACTCCAATAAATCTTTGACCTTGGTGGATTCTGAACTTGGGAAGGATCCAAGTGGTAAGGAACAGGGTATGACTTCAAGGGGATGTGGTGGACTACGTATCCTCCTACGATCTCTCGTGCATTGTTATCCTCAAGGATTCCTTTCTGTTCCATGATGACACATAACATGAAGCTAACATGTCCTTGCATGGTGTGGTTCCCACTTGAAAAAAACAAAAGAAAAGTGATGAGCGGTTAGGTACCCCTACGCCCAACCATACAAATCATAGACGTTCACACGCGACCCAGTCGAATTCCGTAGACTATAAGCACTTAACATACACTAGACTCTAACCAGTGAAACCTTGGGTTAGAACGGTCAATGCCTTCCTAATCTCACTTGTGATGTCCTCTTTACAATGGTTAAGTGAGATTAAGGTTAATGATTTTTATATCTTTTTGCATATCTTTTGGCGGCTAATTTAAGGTATGGAAAGTAATGAATAAACTATTATCTAAACTTATGGCCTCTACAAACTACAAATAAGCGATAGCGATTAAGATAACAATAATAGAAACTTAAGTAGTTAACATGTAACTAACAAAGCATAAATATCTTAAACTACTAAATGCATAAAATAGCTAAGTCCAAAAGCTGCAAGGAATGCTTGAATAGTTCATCTTTATTGCCATCACGCCAATCAGCTCAGATACATCAACGCTCGAATAAAGAGCCAATCACTTTTCTTACACCTGCTGCGGGCACTTGGAAAATATTCTATCTCCTGCGGGAACAAACTGCAAGAGCTTCGCTACAACTAACTGAAAGATGCCTAAATGAGGCGGAAGGCCCTCTTATTTATAGGCCAAGATAGGTGACTGCGTACACGGGGCCATGTCGACATAGGAAGGCTACGTCGACAGGCCCGCATCGACGCGGCCGCGTATACGCAGCCCCGTATACACGGCCCAATCGACGCATGACTTAATGACACTTCATCAAAAAGAAAAGAAAAGAAAAAAGTGAAAAATCAAAAAGAAAAAAAAAGAAAAAAGTGAAAAAAAAGAAAAATATTAAAAACCAAAAAACAACAATGGGAATTCAAAGCACACCCCTTGGATCAAATACCATGCTACAAGCACTAGTTATGGGACTTAAAAGCCATGTTACCCAACCTTGACAGTCCCCTCTAACTAAGGCCCTTCCTTACTTCCTACTTCCCTTTCCTTCTCTATAAGGAATGAGATTTGGTTTTTGAGGGCATGTGTATGTTTTGAGCTAGTGGGTTGGTACTAGTCCATCACTGTGACGTCACTGGCCATGGTCAATCTTGGTCCAAACATGGAACGGATTCTTATCGGGTCACTTAACCACATACTTCACAAAGGGACTGTATCAATCTTGACCTCAATGCTCCATTCCACATGATCTCCCCCTCTATCGTTGCTCTCTGTTCCTCACTTCACTACTGGTTTCATGTTTCGATCATGTATCTTGGTTTGCTGGTACTTGTAAATCCTTTGGTTAGTTCTCAGGGATATTAGTATTAACCCTCAGTGATCATTAATTAACTATGGGGTCCATGGACGCCTAGATTGAAGATGTGCAAGGGCAAATAAGGTCGAAGCCTGCTATGGGAAGAACCCACTTGCATATCCTTTGGTTCCGCTTGTTAATCTCCTACTCCTTTGATATAATATGGCGACTATTTCTATGTTGTCCATCGTGAGGCTCGCCATCGCCCATGCTTCATATTATGATGTTCTCTTGAATTTGACTCTTCTTGCAACTGACCTCCCTTCCTCTTTATTTCATGCTGTTCTTGGGTCTCTGAGCTCTCGAATGCCTCCAGTTTTATGCTAAAATTTGCAGATTTGGCCCTTTAATTCATTGGTCAATAGTGATCAACATAGTTGAATAGCTGTGTCAATGCAGCCACCTACATTTACGCAACGCCATTTACGTGGCCCCATTGACGTAATGCCCAAACTGCTATATATACACGCATCATGCTTTGAAATTTTGTCCATTTGCTCATAACGCTAAGGGAGCTTATTAAGTTTTCTACGTCCAATCTCCTTCTCAATCACATAACCTTCCTACTGCTTGTCCACATCTACTCGTTCCTTCACCCTTTTGCTACCGGAGGTATGCTCTGCGTTGTGGGGGCCCATGATTTTGTATATTGTGACAATATGGCTAACCCAAGACTTAACACATTGAAGGCTTAATGCCTCCTAGGGTTAATCAAAATGTCTCTTAGGGTTAATTAAAGAATTAGCTTTAATGCCTTCTAGGGTTAATCAAAACATCTCTGAGCGTTAATCAAAGAATTAGCTTTAACTCATAACCTTACAGCTACACTCTGGGATGCCACATGTAAGAGTTTACATACACCACCTTAGATTAAACAAAATGCACATGTCACTACCATAGTCAAGCCATCATGAGAAGGTATATTATTACCATTTTGAACAACATGCACACATTTTAATTCGTGGTTATGTTGTGATTGCAAATGGCACCAAAACTAAGGCATCCAAGGGAGGAAGGACCATTACAACCTTAGGAGAAGTGACCTAGAATCGAAAGGGAATGGGGCACATGACCTTAGGAGCACACAGAGGGCTCACATGCAACTAGCCCTCCTCCCATGAGGAACCCAACATGGAATTTGTTCGTTAGATTCTTCAAGAAGAGGTTTCCATAGAACAATCACGCGAGGACGAGATGTCAGTGAGAGCACCATGGCTTGAGGTCACCTTGACCAGGGCCTGCCTTGACACTATCAAGTTGAAAGAGCTGTAATGAATAGTCCTCCAAGAATTAAACTTTGAACCATTCCTAGAAAGTGCACCAGAAGAAGTCAGAACCCAGTTGCAAAATTCTCCCATGTGGCCAATCATCATGTCCAGTAGTGAGTGGTATCTAGGGAAAACATATATTGGGAAAATCACAACTGAGGTCACGAGTAAGAATCAAAGACATCCATGTGTCTTACTTTGCAAAGGCAATTGCACAAGCTCTTGGGCTACTTGAAACTAGGGCTAATGTGGTAGAAATTTCAAAGCAAGTAGACCCCGAGGTGAAAGTGGAGTGGACTAGATGATGCTATGGGGTAAACCATAAGGAGTTTGGCACATTGACCACCGCAAAAAGAGTTTACTCCAAAATTGCATCTTACCACTTAAATCCAACGGCAAGACCCAGCAAAATCACTACCTTCTCTCCTCATACATGTGCCACTTTAAGTGGGAAATTTCCTATCAACCTTCCATAGTTACTCTTCTTGAAGATTGAGAAACGATTTGTGGAAAATGAATGTGGAAGGTGAGCTTTGTCCTTTCCTTGCTTGATCAGAAAATTGTGCAAATGGGTAGGGCTAACACGATATGCCAATGACACACTCCATCATGCTCCAATTGCCTTGTGGCGTGAAATGATGAAAGATAAAACACCTACCACAACAAGAACAAAGAAAGAGCAACCACCACCTCCATCATCTACACAAGCAACAAGGTCAGACTCATGCATAGTCGCAGAGCATATACATGAGATCTGACAGTCACTCTTGCGCCAACAAGAGCAACAAGCAGGAATCAATGGTGGTGGAGACCCTTTAGTGTATCTCCCCATGTTGAGCCATTTGGAACAAGTGGCTCAATCTGTGAGCTTGCTAGAGAGGGTAGGGCTGATGCTTTTGGCCACCTGAACACAAGTGCCCACAAGAATAGACCCTAGCACCTGAGAGGTAATGGTGTCAATGAGCCAACAATTATTTCTAGAAATTTTGGGAAATGCTGCTACTTTCTTAATGCGCTTGGAAGAAGGTGAAGGGGAAACTGTCTTGGTAATGCAGCACCAAGGATAGGAAGTCGTGGTAGAAGTGGTTGCCGATATGATCGCCATGGCTCTCAATGCACTTGGGGTGCCTATACCAGATGTACATGGGCTTAAAGATGTGCAGACATTTGCAGGTACTCAGAGAGGTAGACTCAATGCAGCACAGCATGAAGAATTGTTGAACCAACTGGTGGGAACCAGGCAACCACTTTTGAATGTCTTTGACCTTCTAGACAACATTACTACAACCCAGTCGAAGCTGCTCTTGGCAAAAGGCAAGTGCCTCTTACTAGAGGGGCAACTAGAAGCAGTTCAGGCAAATAATCAATGCTTAGTTGTGGAATTTGTTCAACTGAGGGCCCAACTTGTCAATCTAGCTATACTCAACCATGAAGTCACCAAAAATGAAGCTTTTCAACAACTTCAAACCAAGCTTCAAAAGATCAAGTACGAGCGAGAGGCAACGATCTTTGACAAGTCCTTAGTGGAAGCTTGTTGTTATTATCTAAACAAGGACTTGATAAAGGTCTATCAAGAGAATGTTGAGTTAACCACAGAAGTTCATCTCCTGCGCAATGTTGGTCTCAAAAATTAACAAATGAAAGATCTTATTCGCCAACAGCAGGGGGAGCTGGCTAGAGTAAACACTGATGTGAGAAGATTGGCTACTAAAAATCACAATCTATCAATGGAGGAAGTCTGAGCGTTACGACAGAAGATAGCCATTGAAATCGTTGCTTAGAAGAATAAAGCCCTCAAGTTTGAAAGAGTGAAAAATCACTACAGGGACCAAATAGGATTGCAAAAAAGAAATTAATGAAAAAGAAATCCAAGTCACAAAGGCTAAGATGAATTAAGCCCTCCAACAGCTCAAGGAAGGAGGCAAGGTATGGCAACCCATCTTTGATGGATTAAACACCTACAACCAAGCTGAGATTCATCTCAAGGAGCTGTAGATTGAAGAAATGATAAAATATATGGAACTAGCCAATCTTTGTTATGTAAACCTAGCGATGCTTACAGCGGGGAGGCTACGATTAGACCTTGAGAAGTAAATGGCCACCTCGTATTCTTTATACGAGGGCAAGTTCAAGGCACATAAAGAGACAAAGCAAAAGCTACAAATAGCAAATGTGGAACTTGAAGTTCTTCGCACTTGCTTTGAAGGACAATGCTCTATTGTGGAGAACCTAGCTTAATAGATGGATGACTATCAGTAGCTGCAAACATCAGTTCGAGTGTTCGATATCGAACAAAAATAGTTTGTTGCCTAGTTCGTCAATTTAAAGGAGCTATTCCCTACATTTCCATGTCCTTGGGATGTTCCTATTCCGACAAACATTTGCGAAGCTGCTTTGACAATGAATGACCCTAGATGTAAAAAAGATAAAATGAGGGTTGTGTTGGAGGCTTTCTAATTACCTCCGAAAGTTACAACAGCTGCAGGACAACCACAACCACCACCTCAACCACCACATGCACCTGAAGTTGGTGAGGGCTTGTCAGAACCATCGCCACCAAGAACTATATGATCCTCTTCAGCAACTTCAGCATCTTGGTAGGGTTGTGAATCCCTTGGTGTCAAGGCGTTCACTCTGTTATCCACGAACACCATAGATTTGTAATTTCCTTTTGTACACTAGGACACTTGTGTGTATTGATATGTTTTCCAATGTGTGTCACTAATCACCTCATACCTTCCAAATTGTAACAAACTTGAGGATGAGTTTTCACTAAATCATGGGGGTATGATGAAGAATCCAGTCCACTATGTCGACTAGGCTACGTCGATGAAGCCTCGTTAATGTCGCCACGTCGACATGACTCCATCGACACATCTTTCCAAGCGTTGATGTGACCTCATCAATGTAGAGTTCATTTTCTGCTATAAATATGTGTGCACCTACTGCATTTATGGCACCTTTTGTTTAAGATGTAGCAAAGCTATTTCAATTTGTTTTCTGTAGGAGTTAGATTATTTTCCAAGTGCCCGCAGACATAGTTCGAAGAGTGTATGATCCTTTATTCGAGCGCTAATGTACCTGAACCCATTGGCATGAATGGCAATAAAGACAAGGTTTTTGAACATTCCTTGCAGCATTTTTAAGCATTAATACTTTAATAATTTTAATGCTTTTGTTATTGCAATTTAATAATTTTAATGCTTTTTTTATCGCTTTATAGTTACAATATGTTTTATTAGTCCATGAGAACACATAAGCATGACCACCTCGAACATGTCTAACAATTGGCAACCCAATGGCACTTAACGTCTTGCAATCCAGAAGTGATTAGGACATGCTTAGGATGTGCACGGAGGGTGGGACCGACTACTTATGCTAGGGATAGTCAAGCGATAGCATAGTAAAATCTTACATTATCTAGCCTTTTACTCCCTATATTAGAAGAATTAGATATTACAAATAAAAGACAACATATAAAAATCATATGCCTCAGTCTCACTTAACCATCATTCTAGAATGTCACAAGTGAGGTTAAGAGGACAATGACCATTCTAACTAGGATTTTGATGGCTAGGATACTGTGGGTAAGTGCTCGTAGTCTTGGAATTCAACCAGATCATGCGTGAATGCTTGTGATTTGTATGGTTGAGCGTAGGGGTACCTCACCTCTCATCGCATATTTACAATGGAAGTAGAATATGTGGTAGCTCTAACTACTATGATAATTGAAGTGTAATCAAAATAACAAAGAATCCAATTCAACATTCAAGACAAACCATATTGAAGTGCATTACCATTTTACTAGATGTATCCTTATGGATCCTCTTGAGAAGAAAATCTTCCTATGACTTTCCCATATCATTAGAGCTACACCTTTCTTTAAGAAGATAAGTTGAGGTATAGTTTTGAATTCTACTTATTGTATTTAGTTAAGCTTTATGAGTTAGAATTTTCTTTAGAAAAGGTAGATTTCTTATATTTCTATCTTTCTAAGCAATTCAAATGTATTTGATGTTTTATTAACAATCCTTCTAAATTTGACCTTCTTCCCAACTCATGTAAGGCATCTTTGACTTTTCTTAGATGTTCCAAACATATGCATTGGTTTTCTTAGGTATGACACTTCAAAAAGTAGAAAAAAAAACCCTAGGTACAATCTTAATTGATCCTAGCACAAATAGATTAAACTACATATAATCTCCTCTCATACATTCTTCTAATTACATTCTGATTAATCCCATTACTAATCAAGTTGCATTACTTACATAGTCGTAGGATCAATAATGATGTTTAAATATTACTAAAAATGTAAATTTTTGTATAATAAATAATCTAATAATAAAGCCTCTAAGTTAGAAAACAAAGATTGTAAATCTAAACTCGTTTTTTCTGTACTATGTGTTTCTAATGTTTTTCTAGTAAGTTTTATGAGACATGTTGATGAGGCATTCAATGGTAATTTTGTGTTTTTTTATAAGCTCAAATGCATAGAACTCTTTATATGCACTTAAGCTTATAGTCTTGACTCATTTTAGAGTCTAGTGGCATATTTCTAGTGATGCATTCCTGTTGGCGCATCCTTGGTGATGCATACCTAGTGACACATCTTTGGTGTCACCACGATAATGTTGATGAACCACTTCTATTTCATGTTCAAAATGTAGAACAATAAAATAAGAAAAATGAACGCATGTGATAGGCAAATAGAAATCAAAATACTAACACACATAGAATTTACATGGAAACCCCACATCGAGAAGAAAATCATGGATAGAAGCAAAGAGTTAATTTCTTAGATCAAAGATTGTTGAGTGTACAAAAGGGGAGAGCAAAAGAGATTGAGTGTTCTACAAGAGAGTGATCCTTGAAAAGGGGAGTGCTCACTCGAAGGGAAGTGCAAAGGATGTCTATATAAAAGGGAGAGAAAATAGCGTCCCTTCAACTTCTTTAATGACTAATCCTTCAACTTCTATAACACCTGATCCTTCAACTTCTATAACAATCGATCCTTCAACTTTTGTAATGGTTGACCTTTCAAATTATACAATGTGATGATAGAAACAAAAAATAAAATTTGAGTTATCTCACCATACTCTAACAATCTTCACCTTGATATGAATTTCCTTACAAGGAATAGATCTCTAATCTTTGACAAAAGATCTCCACCTCTTCTACAATAAAGCTTCTAAGAGCAAAACTTTTGTAATGGTCGACCCTTCAACTTCTGTAACAGCTGACACTTCAACTTCTGTAACAGTTGACCCTTCAACTTCTGTAACAACTGACCCTTCAACTTTTGTAACGGTTGACTCTTCAACTTCTATAATGGCCAATCCTTTAACTTCTATAATGGTTGATCCTTAAACTTCTGTAATAAAGGTAGGGAAACTCTGGCAGTTTGATCACTCCAGAGATAGATTATTTTCCATGTGCTCGCAGTAGACGTCCTAGAGTGAACGGATCTTTATTCGAGCAACATTGTACCTAAACACAAGTTGTGTATGGCAATAAAGATGAACTTGATTGGATAAACCTTGCAATGCATGGAATAGGATTTTATTTAATTGTTATTTATTGCTTTCCTAGAATGCAGTATGAGTATGACTTGATTACGAGCATCTAAGGATGTGTACGGTTAGTCAAGGAATCGGCTACTCATCGCACGTAGGCTAGATAGATTCTCCCAACCCTTTCCTCCTAGTTAAGTGCCTCAATACGAACACTTCGAGCATGTGTGTTACGTGTGGTGATCCCAGTAACGATTAGCATTTAGTAGCCACAGTTGCATAGTTCAGGGTGTGTACGGTAAGTGGGAATGGATGCTGATGCTAGTTAATTTAGACTTAGTCCTTAGTTAGAGTTAGTTAGCTTTCTCAACCCTTCACCTCGATAGCATAGGAGAAAAACCATAAAAGACCATAAAAATCATATACCTCAAACTTACTTAACCATAGACCGTGAAAACTACAAGTCTGTGAAGACAACAAATGATTAACCCCAAGTGTTCCATGGGGCATGTAGGCATTTAGTCTGCGGAGTTCGACCGGATCGCGCGTGCTACGCTCATTTCGTATGGTTGAGTGTAGGGGTACCTCACCACGCATCATTGGCGCCGTTGCCGGGGACTAAGTGTTTGTGCACCGAATAGAACATAAGGGACATCACTCACATCATTGTGAGCCTTAACAAACATTCAAGTTAATCAAAAGAGAAAAATTATATAACGGTGAAATTAGCACACCGATAAAAATGTCTTCTTCTCATAAGAGCAACTCACCACCTAACGACCATACTAGAGACAGTCGGCAACATAAAACACATAACCAAAATCTGCCAGTGCCCCAACAATATAAAATGACATATACTCATCTCGATGAGTATATTCCTAATTTTATTTTTATTCTCCATCAGGACGAACAGCTGCGGTGGAGAGATTTGCAAGGTAACATTGTGTTACCCCCAGACCGATCAATCTCTCGCATGCTTTTCCGTGCCTTGGCATAGATTGGCATGCAAGAACTATTTGCTGAATACGTTGCGGAAGATTTTGACATAAAGGATTATTATCCCACAGATGCCCAACGTATGAGGGACTTAAGGCAGGAGAGTCAACATGCACTGTTGAAGGGCAAGGTCCCGCATGTCCTTAGCGAAATAGGAGATGAGGAACCCCTTATCACAGGTTCTTTAGCAAATGATG
>MNCI01014010.1:188986-217204 GCA_015680685.1 Gnetum montanum
GCGTGCTACGCTTGTTTCGTATGGTTGAGTGTAGGGGTACCTTGCCACTTATCACCATACTCTAACAATCTTCACATTGACATGAATTCCCTTACAAGAAATAGATCTCCAATCTTCGACAAAAGATCTCCACCTCTTCCACAATAAAGCTCCTAATATTCGTATGGTTGAGTGTAGGGGTACCTCGCCACTCATCAGGTCCCAAACTACAGAAATGATAATGATGTTGATTTTGCTTTCCTAAATGTTATTTAATGATTTTTTTTTCTTTGAGCAATGGTCTCAAGATCTAAGTTGAAATTGCAAACTATAGAGGAATCAAGCTAATGAGCTATACCATGAAGCTTTGGGAAAGAGATTCACAGAGTAGCTTCTTAGCTTTAAATTAATAGTATCAGAAAATCAAAAAACATAGAGAAAATCTACATATGATCTTCATTGACCTAGTAAAAGCATATGATATAGTGCATAGAAATGTTATTTGGTAGGGCTTGTAGAGGGAAAAGCATCATTGATAAATATGTTGAAGTGATTCAAGCCATGCATGAAGGAGCTACTAGTAAAATTAGAGCAGTCAATGGAATCACATTTGATTTTCAAGTCATAGTAAGTCTGCATCAAGCATCTACACTTAACCCCTACTTCTTGACTATTGTTATGGATGAATTAACAAAGGAAATATAAGATAAAATCCCTTAGTGTATGTAATTTGCAAATGCTATTGTCTTGGTGGATATAGCCCAAAAAACATTGCTTTAAAAATAGAAAAGCGAAGACATGTTCTAGAATCCAAAAGCTTAAAAGTCAATAGAAGCAAGATAGAGCATACGGAATGTAATTTGAATAACAGCATAAGTAAGCAAAACCACAAATTTCAAACATATTGAGTCTTACCACTAGACTAACACCTCATTGTTTTAGCATACTCTCTTGAGATCGAACTTATAACTTGCACAACCACAAACTATATAATAAGCAAAATCAAAATATGTCAAATACTTGGTCATTGAGTAGAAAGCCCCAAAAACAATATGGAAAAAAATTAACTTTCCAATTTTAGAGATGCTTACTCAAATGAATAGTTTTTCAATAAATACTTTTTAAAAAATAGAAAATTAATTGTTAGTAGGAAGGATGGTCCTAGTCCTAACAACATTTATATCATTTTTAATATTTGTGCTTGAACTTAACATAGCAAAAAATTTGATGTCACAACAAAAGCTTTAGCAAAATACCAACTTTTTTATAAGAACATACAAAACTTAATAGTGGCACATAATGTCCATCACAATTAACCTTACATCAAATCTCTTTAGCATTTTCTAAACCTAGATTGCCAACAAAAGATTTCATCTTTGAGTAAAGAGTAACCTTCTTATGTAAAGAAAATTTTTTCTTATGCACTATTTGTTTGGATGGATCAACACTAATAAAACTCAAACTATTCATAAAAGCTTTTATCTTCATTTTATCATTCTTATCATTGACATTATCTTAGATTATTGGTTTGTTCAAGCTTGAAATTTCTTTTTTATCTTCATTAGTCACATCAGTACCAATGGAGCTTCCCCTCCTCACATACATTCTTAGCTTCAACATTCTGTAGGGAAGGTGCTATATGGCAATACATACACCCCTACCTATTAGCTTAGGTAAGGTCTAAGATTAGCGCAAAATAGAAAGCGGGAGAGGGGGGGGGAGGGGGGGTGGTAATAGATTTGGTGAGCGGTGAAGTAATCCAACACCCAATCAATGTACCCTTCAATGGTAGCAACCTTTCCTTTATGCTTATAACTTTCTCGTCCATATCTCTTTTCTTCTTCCTTTCCTTGCCCCTGTTAAGTGCTTGTTCAGTCTTTTCTTCCACAATCTATAAGGGCTATATCAAATTTTTCATCCACTAAATCCTATACTTTCTCTACCTTAGTCGTTATATCATTGTACTCCTATACTTTCTCTACCTTACTGAATAACATCGTCCAAGGCTTCATCCTCTTGTTTGTTGCATATCTGCACATTTATTTTTCTAATTGATGGGTCTCTATTGTACTCCTTTGCTAATTCCCCTTGTCTTAGCTTACCTTCCTCCTTTGCTACTTGGTCAATTAGTCTTTGAATGTAATGGGCGGTCATTTCTAATAACTTGCCTTGGGCGTAAACCCCAAGAGTGTCTCTAGTTTTGCTTTACAACCCATCTACAATGTGCTTGAGCTATTCCCTTAGTGAAAATCCATGGCCTAGGCATCTATGCAACAGTGAATAGTATTTGCCCATTGCTGCATCAAGGGTCTCCTGAGTCCCTTGCTTCCATCCCTGGATTTGCTTTCGTAAGTTAGACACTCACAAATAAGTTTGATATTTATTGTTGAAGAGTTTGAGCATGGGACTCTAGCGTCTAATTGATTCAGGTTCCAGTGACCTGTACCAGCTCTTCGCCTCCTTCACAAGTGTTTTGGAAAACAACTTTAATTTTTGCCAATCATTGTCAATATTTTGAAGAGTACAAGCATCGTGGAAAGCTTGAAGGTGATGCTATAGATCAACATTATAGCCACCTTCAAATCTTGACATGTTGTTTATGTCTAGTTGTTTGATTTGGCTATCTTTCATGTGCCTGGTTGGTATATGGATAGCTTCCTGAATGTTTATCACGCTTTGGGTTGCCATGGGTGGCCATGTAGTGGTGACCCCTTTTGTGCTCATACCTTGTTTGATCCTCTCTTCGATCACTTCGTCTCCTTTGATCAAATTTTCATTTTCTATATTAGAGTGTCTTGAATATCAATCATGATGGTCATGAGTCCTCCTTTCTTCCCTATCATAGTGTCGGTACTTGTGTCGTCTTTTTTCACACTCCACCAACAATCGTGATGAGGTAGATGAGGTAGATGCTTCTTTGTAGGATTTGGCAAGAACCCCTAGCCTTGAGTCCTGCTTATACCTTGAGTCAGTATCCTCCCACTTAGGTGTCTCTGCTAGAGTGGAATAAAGTTGGGCTTTGACAAGTTCCTCAAGTCTAATGATAGATGCTTTTTAAGGCTCCTCATTGTTTTGGTGGAGTTGCTTCGAAATAAATGCATCAACATCAAGTTCTTCCAAGACAACAGAAGTGTTGGTATGCTTCCCTTTGTTATGTACATGTTTGATCTCCATGGTAGCATCTCTCTTCATCTGCTCCTTTGTGGGTTCATAGGGTCTTGCCATGTGCTGAGTCACATGATACCCTTCCTGGATCTAGTCCAAATGCATTCCCCTTAAGGCAGTTTGGAGCATGTTAAGTGCTACATGTTCTAGAGGCATGACCATGTTTCCTTGTGATGAATCATTAGTTGGCTGGATTATCTGATAAAAAGTCAACTTTTTTGTAGGCTCCGATATCGAGTATCCAATGTCGGAGCCTTGAGATCAGGTACCCAATGTCAAGGCCCAGGACGCGATGTCGAATACTCGATATCGTGGGGTATGGGCTAGCCTATAAATATAACGCTTGGGCACAGTTTGCAAATAGTTTTTTTCATAGTTTTGTCAATAGAGTAGCCGAATTCTTGCAGTTTTATTCCATAATTTTAGAAAATAGTCAGTGAGTGCCCACAGAGTAGATCTAAGTCAGTTGTACGAAGCCTTATTCGACTGGCAATGTACCTAGACATATTCCATGAGCAACAATAAGATCGAGATTGATTCTTATTCATTGTAGCACTTTGACTTAGATTAGATTTACTTTCCATGCAATTTACTTGCATGTACTTAGTTAATATTTACATTTTCATGCATGTTAGTTAATTAACCACATAAGTACGATTGCTTCGAGCATGCGTATGACTCTTGGTAATCCCAGCAATGCTAAACATTTGGTAACCCAACAACGTTATATGTGTTCAGGATGTGCATGGGAAGTGGGATCGGATACTTATGTTAGGGTAGTTGATTATTAATTAGCAATTAGATTAGTTGAATTGATTTTAAATTGAGTTTCAACCTATTGTTAATCATAGAACAATAAAATACAAAATAATAAAAATCATATGCCTCACTCTAGACTAAACCATACGTGACAAAGTTACCACTGGTCCAAGTGGGAAGACAGTGAATTGCGATCAAGGCATAGCGATCTAGATACCACAACTAGTCCCATCCACAGAATTCAACCAGATCGTGCGCGAACGCTTGTGATTTGTGTGCTTGGGCGTAGGGGCACCTCGTCGCTTATCATTGGCACCGTTGTCAGAGATAGTGCTAGTTATCTAGATTAGTTGTATTATACACGATTGCTGTAAAGGTATTAACAATCTATCTCTTAGAAAACATTAATATTTTAAATCACACACATTATCAAACAAAACCATGTCTGCTTCACACAGGACCCATAATGCATCATATGATGAGAACACTTGTAGGAAAAATGATAGAATATATACTGAAGGAAACTAGAATGAACAACCTCAAACAGGTGTTTCCTATGCTCATTTAGACCCTTACTACACTCAAAGACTACATTCAACTAGTGCAAAAAATCCTAGAAGAGATGGAGTATGTCCTAGATCAATGAGGGCCTCAAGACCTAGGACCTTCTCTAAACCTAGACAAGACAAATCAAGGGACGAAAGGGAGAACTATAGAAGCCATGGTGATTCTCCTAGTTCCTCATCTTCCTCTTCCTTTTCAATGTCTATTTCTGATGAAGGTAAACATAGTTATAGAGATAGAGCTCCACAAGACAAAGATAGAAATCAAGCCCAAGGGCAAAATCAAAGACATCACCATGAGCATGGACAAGATCATCACAATCAAATGAATAGAAATAGAAATTTTCATCCCATGTCTAATGACGATGAACCCTTGTTGGCCACTAAGAGCCTAATGCAAATCACAAAGGTAGATAAGATACCTCACAGGCATCGTAGGGACAGTCGCTTACCCAGGCTTGATATAAACAATATCCCTAAATTTGTGAGAGGCTACAACTCAGATCCACAACATCATATACAAGCCTTCCATGATGCCTGTGCCTCGTACAACATGGAGAATGGATGACAAAAGCTTAAGCTCTTTCCTAGGACACTAATCAATGAAGCGGAAAGTTGGTATAGATCATTGGAACCAAGTTCCATTCACCAATGGTCCACAATGTTGGAATTTTTCACTGAAAAATACCAAACCTATGCAAGGGTGTCCAACCTAAGGAGACAAATCCAAGAGTGGAAACAAGAAAATCATGAACCCTTGGATGTGGCCTTGGATAGATATTATTTTCTACTGTATAGATGCCCAAGCCATGGTTTCTCTAAGGAAAGGCAACTTTTCCACATCATAGATGGGCTTCGTAATGAAACGATGGAGACCCTTGGAATGCATGCTCTAGGTCAATTATATGAGCTACGAACCCATTAGATCCGAGAGTTGATCAAGCATGTGGCAAAAGAAGAAGGAGAGCTATGCAAATGGGAGAATGTAGAGGAAAACAACTGGGACCCAACTCTTCAAAAGAAAAGGGTACATATCTATGATGAGGAAAAAGAGACAACTCTCGATGAGATGATTTTACAACCAACCTTGTCAATACAAAATTTTATCAATGAGCTTGAAGCAAAGCTAGGCAAGATGTTGGAAGAGATGAATAAGAAAGTTAAAACTTGCGTAGAAACCATAGAGGAGAGAGTGACACAAAGCAAATCAAGTGATCACAACAAAAAGAGGAAAAAGAACCAAGAAATAGCTAGGAACATTTATAGGCAAACAGGAAACATGGCTGAAGAAAGTGAGGCTATAGACTCAACCACAAACAAAGATAATGGATGTGACATTTGCATATATGACCATCTAAAGAGCCATTGCCCAATCTTGTTGCATCTACATAAGAGTTGGGTAGGGGCATTAAATTTGAAGTTTGTACAGAAGTACATGCCTAGGAGATTTCCTCTTTTGCATAGTAATTTTAGACAACCCCAAAACCAACTATACTATCCTGGGGGGACTTATTACTAGCCTCAACATTGGCATCAACTGTAGTGGCAACAACCACAGTCATGGGGAAGGCCACCACCAAACTAGCCCTATCCTTCCTACCAACCGAACCCACATGGATATTATGTTCAACACCATGTTTCACCAACTAGTTTTATTTCCTCTACTTCAAATCACTGCTACCACTCTCCCAAATATCATTATCCTGCAACATCTGATACAAGATCACCACCTCACACCTCTCACCCTGCATCATATCCTCAATATTCTCATACTCACCTCCACCATATGTCACCTCCAACAACACAAGAAGGTTCAACATCACAACATCAACGAGAGAATGCCACTTGTGTTGCGAACATACATGTAAATGATAACGCTAGTAGATCTCAACCAAAGTCTCGAAAACGTCCCTTCTAGAAGAAAGGTCATAAGCCAAAGCAAAACACTCATGGACCTACTACATCACCTGAACCAACACAAGGCTAATCTGATGCAACAACCTTCCTCACAAAAATGATGTCTCCTAATCATATGCAAAAGCCAACAACCATCACCACTCCAACACATAAACAATAAACCTATCATTGTGGAGAGACAAAAGAATCCATGCATCACTAATAATAATAAAGGGTGCAATTGTGGGCCAAAAGTTCGAAATATTAACACAACCCGTATGCCAGCCCACCATAAAGTTCAAGAGCAAGTGTGTGAGAAAAAGCCAATCTACACAGTAGCCACTAAACCAGAAGACACCTAGTGGCTCGAAAATGAGAATATAAAATTGTTTCAAAGATGCATGGAAGTAACTAATTTGCTTATCGGTTCTACAATTTTTTTATTCTTCATATGTTTTTCATTTCTTAATATTTTTCTTTTCTTTATATTTTTCTCTTTTATTGAGTCATTCTCTTTATGTTTTATGAATGTATTTTATGTTTTTATTAATAAAATTACCAAGTCATGATGCAGAAGTCAATGATATGTGTTGAGTTTTTTGTGCTATGCTATCAAGATGATTGGGTAAGTAAATGTGTAAAGCAGTGAGACCACCTCATCCATCCCTCCAGTTCTTTGAATAAAAGGTCTTTTTCATAGAAACAATTTGGTTCTTCTTTTATGAAACTAAAATTAATCAATGATCATTGTACCTTGAAGGAAGAGGGAATGACCAAGTGAGAATGGCAAAGGTTGTGCCCTCAAGGGGACTTGTTGGGTTCTCTTCTTGACTTCCTTCATATGGTTTATGACTCCTCTTGGAATGTATGATCACTCCCCTGTTGACTAATAAAAATGAAGCTTTGTCTTTGCATAGTTTGGTTCCCATTCAAAAAAACAAAACAAAACAAAACAAAAAGAAAAAAAAAAGAAGTGGCAAAAGACAAAAAAAAAAAAAAACAATAAACAATGATGGGAATTCAAAGCACACCCCTTAGACACAATAATGGGCTATAGGCATTGGTTATGGGGCTGAAAAGACATGTTACCCATGCCTGAAAGCACCCCTATAACTAAGGCCCTTCCTTACTTTTTCTCTTTTCTTCTCTTTTTGGAGTGATGATTGTTCTTTGAGGTGGTTGTGGACTCATGGTGGTTGGCAGGATGGAACACATCAATGCGAGGTCATTGTTCATGGTATGGACTTGGTCTGAACTTGGACAGATAGGTATGTTGATCATTTTAATCACACCTGTCACAAGAACCTATTGTGGACATGGTCAAGTACCTTACCTCTTGATCTCTGCAATCCCTTCTCATTCCATTATTCACCTCACGGCTACATGCAATTATGAGCCTTTTGGTTTTGTGTAGTATAGTGCAACATCCTAACCATGGCAACTGTGTGTTGTTTGGAACAAAGGCATGGTCTACATTTATCTTCTTGGGTGCCCATGGACATCTATAGAAGTGGTTATGCAAGGGCATTATGGCAAGAGCCTGCTTTGGGGAGGACCCACTTACATAACTTTTGTTGATCATGGCTTTGAACTAACCTTCACATCTTTTAGAACATCAATGACGGTTTCTCTGAATTTATGCATGATTTTGGGACTATTTTTTATCCTTTCATTAATTTTTCCTATTTTTCTATTTCCATATCCATTAATATTTCTTGGCCATTTTCTGAATTGGACCTTTGGTTTCAATTATGCAAAAACCTATGTGCTTCCGGAGTTACACTTATTAGTCATGGGGGCTATGGATGCCTGCTTTAACATTTTTGAAATTTTTCCAACATCCTGTTTTTGAACATCATGGTAAGTAATAGTATTTGATCAAAATAATATGAATAACTTGATGATTTTAGTTACCTCATAGCCTTGGGCATAGTATGCTATAGTCACCTTGTGCTTAAACGAAAACTAAGGGATCCGAAAAGGGTTAATTATTAAGAAAAAATTTACCAAAACTAATGTTGATCCTTTGATAACTACAAGTGATGATAAAAGGAATGCCTAAGAAGGAAGGTCTTTTGCCAAGCACAAAAATGAAGCCAAGAGGAAGACAACAAAGGATATGACCATGGACAAATCGTAGTACATACAAGNATCAAGTGGATGTATACAAAATGATGTGATAAAAGGACTGGACAGACTTTGAAGATTACAAAATTTGCAGAGGTTTTCAAAAGTCTGCTAAAGATGATTCTTCTTGTTCTCACTAGCGGTGGTAGACTTTTAACCTTGATTGTTGTATCAATGCTTCTATGGTTACGTAGAACATTCTTGAAGGATGGACTAAAATTTTTGCTCATTGTCCCATGGATCTAGCAAGCATGCGATGCTTGAGCTGTTATCTTGTATGTACTACGATTTGTCCATGGTCATATCCTTTGTTGTCTTTCTCTTGGCTTCATTTTTGTGCTTGGCAAAAGACCTTCCTTCTTAGGCATTCCTTTTATCATCACTTGTAGTTATCAAAGGATCAACATTAGTTTTGGTAAATTTTTTCTTAATAATTAACCCTTTTCGGATCCCTTAGTTTTCGTTTAAGCACAAGGTGACTATAGCATACTATGCCCAAGGCTATGAGGTAACTAAAATCATCAAGTTATTCATATTATTTTGATCAAATACTATTACTTACCATGATGTTCAAAAACAGGATGTTGGAAAAATTTCAAAAATGTTAAAGCAGGCATCCCTAGCCCCCATGACTAATAAGCGTAACTTCGGAAGCACATAGGTTTTTGCATAATTGAAACCAAAGGTCCAATTCAGAAAATGGCCAAGAAATATTAATGGATATGGAAATAGAAAAATAGGAAAAATTAATGAAAGGATAAAAAATAGTCCCAAAATCATGCATAAATTCAGAGAAACCGTCATTGATGTTCTAAAAGATGTGAAGGTTAGTTCAAAGCCATGATCAACAAAAGTTATGTAAGTGGGTCCTCCCCAAAGCAGGCTCTTGCCATAATGCCCTTGCATAACCACTTCTATAGATGTCCATGGGCACCCAAGAAGATAAATGTAGACCATGCCTTTGTTCCAAACAACACACAGTTTCCATGGTTAGGATGTTGCACTATACTACACAAAACCAAAAGGCTCATAATTGCATGTAGCCGTGAGGTGAATAATGGAATGAGAAGGGATTGCAGAGATCGGGAGGTAAGGTACTTGACCATGTCCAAAATAGGTTCTTGTGACAGGTGTAATTAAAATGATCAACATACCTATCTGTCCAAGTTCAGACCAAGTCCATACCATGAACAGTGACCTTGCATTGATGTGTTCCATCCTGCCAACCACCATGAGTCCACAACCACCTCAAAGAACAATCATCACTCCAAAAAGAGAAGAAAAGAGAAAAAGGAAGGAAGGGCCTTAGTTATAGGGGTGCTTTCAGGCATGGGTAACATGTCTTTTCAGCCCCATAACCAATGCCTATAGCCCATTATTGTGACTAAGGGGTGTGCTTTGAATTCCCATCATTGTTTATTGTTTTTTTTTTNGCAAACATTGACTTGTCTCCGGCAACAACACCAATGACGAGCGGTTGAGTAATCCAACACCCAACCATATGAGATACGAGTGTTCACGCGTAGCCTAATCGAATTCCATAGACAAGGCAATGTGATTATGCTAGAAATTGGTTGAGTTCATGATCATTGTCTTCCCATGTGAATTAGTATAATCAATGTGTATGGTTTAACTCATAGTGAGGTGTATGATAACTGGTGTTGCTTTGGCCATTTTACTCATAGTAAACACAAGGTAAATGAAAGTGATTTTTAAGTCTAAGTAAACAACAAATGAATCTAATCTAGCCTAGGCGATGGACATCCATTCCTGACTCTCTACACACGTCTTGGACTTATGTAATCGTTATTGGGATTACCAAGTACCTTGTTACTAGGTGAACCAAGCGATAATACTATTGGGTTACCAAACAACCACACCTAATGCTCAAAATCAATCATATCCATTTCACTTAACAACAATAAGAATAAAGTTCATGGAAAAGTAAATCAGTAACCAAGGAGACAATAAACATTATACTAAGTCAAAACAATAAACATTAGTCTAAGTAAACAGTAAAGAAATCTAAGTGATGCTACAATGATGCAAAGTAATCTCGATCTTTATTTCCGATCATGAAACATGTCCAAGTACATTCCACTCGAATAAAGACTCCATTCAATCACTTAACATCACCCTACAAGAATACATTGCTAAGTGCTAAGTGCTAAAATCAAGAAAACAAACTAACAAAATTTTGCTAAGATTGGAATGAAACTATTATTCGACCATGCACCTAAGTGTTGTATTTATAAGCCTACACATGTCCGCGATATTGAATATCCAACATCGTAGCTTGTGCCCCAATATTGGGGATCCAGTATCGTAGCTCCGTTATCGGATACCCAATATCGTAGCTAACAAAAAAATGCAACTTATCAATATTGTTAAGTATTACATATCAATGCATGGGAAATTATAGAAGCATTCATCCCATCTATTATAACAACCTATAGAAGTAGAGGAGTAGAACCAGTGAGGTGGGAGAGGAAGATCTTTCCCTTTACCTCTTTCTTCCTCCGGGTCAACTTTGGCCTTCTAAACTGGTTCCTTCGTCAATTAAGTTTTGCCTGGATGAATTAGCTTCTTGTCCAGTAGATAGCCTCATGATGGGAAAATATCATGCTATGTTCAACGAGAGAGATAAGTCTAGGGTGTGGGTGTAGGGGCAAGCTCACCCTAAGAGTGGCTTGCCTAAATGACCAACAACAAGGTTATCGGTCTTCTACCCTCTACCATTTTGAACCCCATACTATAAGATTTTCCAGACCAACTTCTTCATTCTAATCGACCATTTCATGAGAACTATCTTTTTAGCTTACCTCAACATTATCCAGCTAATATTTGAAGTGTCATGTTTGGAGTAGGGTGTGGAGCAAAGGCATGCATAAAAGAGAGGAACTAACCACTTATTCTTAATCAGAAACTAACGCAAGTTGGTTTAATGTATCACAACTTTTGTCCTATGAGGACAAGATTTAGGATAATAAAGGGCGAAGTGGTTAGCTAACCACATTTGGCTATATTTCCAGCATAGGATTACATGATGATGAGGCCTAGCAAACTCCACAACCCAAAACCCCAAGAACTTGCTTCTAAATCTTGGAAGGAAAGAGAAATAAAGCAACTATTCTATTATTATTTGGAATTCAGAGAATAAAAATGGAAACTGTGTATCTAAGCGTTGGCCATTTCTCAATGTGATGAGTCTATGTTCTGTAGCTTCCTAGTAGTCAGCTGCAACTGCGACTAGCACCTACTTGGTAGTCCCAAATTGGCTTGAAATCTTAATTCTTCAGCTTTGGTGATGAACCACAACCTACTAACATTCCACTGTGAATGCCCTGCTATTTACAATCTGCTAGTAGTTGCTTGTTCAACTTCCTTCCAGCCAAAACAACCAACTTTGAACTGAATGTGATAGGACTGCAACTCACACCTTGTCCGCAATACCTTGCCCAATACAAAAAACCAATTCAAAACCTGCCACAATAAGACTACAACTCACACTGACTTGCCGTAGCCTACAAAAGGCTCATCCACTATACAAAATGACCCAAAACTCAAACACTTAATCCTACAAACCACCTAATACTTCAAAACATTAAATTGAGGATAGAAATGCACTAGGAATGAGGTGATATCCTCATCACATTGAATTGAAACGAACTAATTTTCCTGACACCATAGATCCTCTTGGATGCATTAGATTAGTTCAATTCTAACTAGTATCTGTTGCACAATCCTTGTTTATCTCAACATAACTCACAAGGATCAAACCTGTAACAAGTAGGATGCAATTCACTTGCCTTATCCAACAAGTCATACTTCATTAAAAAAAGGCTGTTAAAGACATCGTAAAAACAAAATCTATTTATAAAATATCATTGCATTTATTTCAAAGTTGTAAACTCTTGCATGTTAAAGAATAGGCTTTTCTAAGAAGATCACTTAGGGTTCTAGTGTATTTTCCATAAGTAAATTAATGGCATGTGACAAAACTACATTAGGGTCTTTCCTACGGTTGTGATCCTGTAAGCCAATCTTGGGGTTTATTGTGGCTGCACAAGGAGAGTAAACTCATTTCCACTGCGATTGTTAGTAGTCTGGAAACCTTACGATGCAGCACTCGTCTTGGTTTATTATGTGGGTTGATGATTAATTAAAATATTCTATGGCTGCTCTCTTGTATTTTTTTTATTGATTCATGTTCTCTGAAATTGTGGTTTTGTCTCTCTGTTAACATTTCATTGCTGTGCCAAACTTTTGCTGCTTTATTGAGCAACGGATCCTGAAAAGATTGATTAATCCTCGTAGATTCTGCCTATATGAAGACATCTGTTTGCTTTGTTAACATTTTTATTGTATATAGATATTCAATGCTTCAAGGACAAACTATAGTATGCTGTAAATGCCAATTGCTAAAGTCATTAATATCAGAAAGAAAAATGGCAGTAGAATGCAATTATTGTTAGAACCAAATGTTACTGATACAGCCATAGACAATCAAAGTAGTTTCTAGCAACAAACGCTAATAAAACAGTGCCCATTTCTATGATATATTCATCCATTCTCAGACAATACCGTGAATTATATACATTCAGCGTGATGCAATCGTCACTGCAAAATTATATACACTAATTGAAAAATTATTAAATTTTTGAAAATAATAAACATTATCAACAAAAGGTTAAAGCCTTTACCATTATCTGGAGTACTGCAGTCTCGTTAAATCTGATATCTCCAGAAGCCTGTATTAGTTGAGTGCTTCCATCCGAAGGCTGAAAATTACATGAACTGTTGGTTTTTTGAGAGGTGGTGCCACTTAATGTATCTTGCTTTGACCTGGATGTTTTGACCGTAAACACACCTTCTTCCACCTCTTTCAAATCACCTATGCTCAAAAGCTTCTTAAATTTGTCTGCACACATCTGTAGCTTAAACCACTCTGTATGGGTGTAAAGTGTCCCTCTCATTATTTTGATGAACAATGGCTCTAGGGTAACCTGTAAAAAAAATTCTCGTTTAACAGATTTGTCATACACATTGATATTTAAAGAGTGACATGAACATGGCAGATCATACCTAAAAATGTTAAGACAGATTACTACTGTACAAATTTTATCCATTGCTTTGTAGAGACAAACAAGAAAATGAATGCACAATATATGCTTTTATCCAAATATTTAAATGAAAATATATACCAAATAGCTCTACATACCTTTGTAGCTATTTTTGTCTGACTCTAATTTATTACTTCATTCATTTTTGTTTTACTGGCCACAGTTTCTTTCAATGAACATATAAGCCAGGATGAGGAAAACTGTAACCCAGTCCATCTAAGATATTTTTAAAACATGAGAAAATTGATATTATAGGCTGTGCATAAATTACCATGCTGCTGTACAAGATTACATTTTTAAAAAAAAAATGAGAGAATGTTCAGGATTAAATTTAATTACTAGAAAGGAAAAACTAAAAGTACAAAATGGGGCCACCAGAGGTGGCCCACATAGACTACACCGCCAGCAGGGGAGACCGGATCCTAAGCCAACTGCCACCAGCCAGACCCAACACAGACCCGAAACAGCAAAACACCAACAAAACAAGGGGAACACCTAGACTCCTCAGAGTCATACAACAAAACGTGGCCAACCGGCCAAGCTTACGTTTAAGATGCAACTGATAAATATCAAATTTGAAACACTGCACCCTACAAAATTCTATAGCTAGAGAATTTTCACTATTGTATGGAAAATAGGATAAAAGTGAATTATTGCATTTAGATAAAACTGTAGAATGTCTATGTTGCAGTTGAGGATATAAGAAAAAAATATTTCATAAAGAAACTAAACATGTATAAGCTGAAACCTTGAAAAATGATACTAGTTCTATGACCTCTGTTAGTTTCATGCAAAACCAGAAAATTGTGAACATGTGGCTATAGGCCCAGCAACAGATAATATCACTTTAGATCCCTTTTAGAAATATATTAATTAATCTTTGAATGATAATTACATTTAATGAAACTATCAATTTATAATTGTCAAGAGGTCACAAATGCATTGCCTCCAAGAATCCAAAGTGATGAAAAAAGAAACTTTCCCACAACATAACAACAAAGGATCTGTAAAAAATTTACACATCATCATCATCCTATCCTTGTCCCAACAATATAGGGTGAGCTACATGCACTCAAATGGCAGACCAAGTGCAGCAATCCACTTATTGCAGAACAATTGAAACATAGTTTTGCAGCCACATCACAAGCTTGAAAACATGGAATTCTATGAACTGCTTTTCAGGAAAGAGAGCTTCCCTGAACACACCTAGAACTGTGTTTGTCTTGGATGGTCCAGTGGATCTTTAATAGCATTCTGTTTACCCATAAACTACAGTGTTTTGCTAACCATGCATGAATAGTTATTTTAATATAAACTGTTTGCCTACCATACCTCGCTGATGACAGCCAGCTAATACTTTGCATATAATACTTTCTGTGCCTATACCTAGCTCTGCGTTCTGCTTTAAGGTGAGCACGGCTCTTACCAAGGGCATAAAATTACATAGCTACAACACACTGCTCTAGAAGATAATTTTGCATTGGTTACCTGTAGAGTTTTGCATTATAATATAGCAATTTCTGCATCTTTCCTCCAACCAATAAGTCGCATAAAATTATATATCAAACTACTGAAAACTGTCAATTTATTTTTTGAAATCCTAAAACTAAAAATACATAAAGAAAGCAATTCAGAGAACAAAATCAATAACATTAAATATGAAAGCAAATCAACAAAACAAACAGACCAATTTTTCCATATACGTGGCTTTCAAGTCAATACTCACTGCTATATGTGGTCTACATCTTTAAAAGACACTAATTCTACTCGTTTAATGCTGATAGAAAATTTTGAAGGTGTTTAAGATTAGGAATTTTTGCTGTTTGTCCAATGGGCTATTTTTTGTGTAATAATCATTATCTCTAAGTAAGAGTTATCCACTTCCATATATTTTATATAAAAAGTGGAAAAGTGAATTTCAGTTGCAGAATCACCCTCCTCAACATATATCATTGTGAAATGAAGCTTTTAGCACTGTATCAATGATAACGGCAAAGCTTGATTTTCAACAGGTTCAGAATTTTGATTTCACAAGTTTGTCTTTTGCAGATAATGTTTATTTGTCAATGATTGGGATATATTTATTTGTTTTTCAAAAAGAAGAGGGGTTTATGTCCCACTTTGAAGAGAAGAATGAGGACCTAATGTTGCTTGCCAAAATCAAAAGTAGTTTATTTAATCCGTGTGGAAGAGTGATACTAAAACTGCTACCTTCTGTGTACATGAGAGACAGATTGTGTATGTGTAGCATTTCTTTGCTGGTTGAAGCTTACAGGAAGGGATTTGAAGCATGGAGTAACAAGGGCAGGCAACCACTCGACATCGTCTTAACCTTGAAGCTAGCCATGATTTCTGCAAATCCAATCTCTTGGGAAACAGTTATTTACACTAAACATATTTTTATGTTTTGTTTTCGAGCATGAGATTGAGGGTGTTTCACTTGGACTATGAGATGAAGGATGTTTCACTTGTGAAGGAAACATTTTGCTATTTAATTGTTCCATTTGCACGTTGTGTGTTAGTAAAAAACTGGAACATTAAACACTGTTCTGTTCTTTTTTATGGAAAGATGTTGCATCGAATGAACTTGATCGATTGCAGTGGTGAATTTGAAACTCAAAGGCAAATGAAACTTTCAACTTTTCCCAACTACTTGTGTCAGCAGTGTTATAATTCTAATTAGAGGTTGAAATCCTAATTAGTAATATGAAGGGTATTATGAGCACTAACAATTTTCCAGGTATTAATATGGCAAAATCATATCATAAAACTGGAGAATCAATAATAAAACCCAAGTAACAGCATGCTTATAGACATTGACTTTCTGGACAAGACTTGCCTGGACTGCAGTAGCCGGAGCAGGCAGTGAAACACATTCCACAAGTATGCTTTCCTTTGGGCTTTGCCACGACCAACAGTGTTTCCTTTAACAATTTGAACGTAGGAGTTTGTGAAGCAACAGGTCCCAAATCAGATTAAGAGCTTCCATATAACTACCATTCTCCACAAACCTTAGAAACTCCACCATTCTCAACAGTGTTTCCTTTAACAATTTGAACAACTTAGGAGTTTGTGAAGCAACAGGCTCCAAATCAGATTAAGCTGTGAAAGCAACTGGCACAAATTGCAAATTAAAATCTTTTTAAAAAATGGCATTTTACCTGCTTTAGTTGAAAAAATATTGCAGGGTTCTGATTGAAGAAATGTGGATATAATTCATTAATTACATGGACTGCTTTCTCGACCATGCCCTTTAACACCAGCTCCCGAATCAGCAATATTATTTGAAAGTCACAGGATTCATATTTCTTTGCATCAACCTGTGGCTAAAGTGAAATGCAAGTAACATAAAATTCCTATTTGATAAATGACTGGAATTTCATTTAAATGAAGACCATTCTTTGATGATAACTGTATGAAATAGAGTAAATACCATATGGGCAGATATGCGCTCTTTATTATAGTTAATTCCAGCTCCCTTTTCCGAAATGCTTCCTGAATACCGAAACTTCCATCTAGGATGGCAGGACATCTCCTTTTCCATCCATAAACATAGCTTTTCAAATTGAATTTTTGTGTCGGATCCACTGGTGCTGCATATCTCACAAATATAAGCAGTTCCATCTGAAGATCTTATTTCATTATATACATTCTGCTTTGAACAGCTCTCAGGTGCTTTATCTGCAAAGTCATTCATTTCCACATCTGGTTCAATATTTACGTCTGGATGATCACCATTTTCTACGACAGCAGGTAGCAATTTCTTTGCAACATTATCTTGCATCTTCATCTCCCCTGACACCATAGTTACCAGAAACGCAACGTTTTCACTGAGTTTCGCGTTTTTAGTTGCAGAAACGGAAAACCATTAAGAAACGGCGTTGCGAAGGAAATATTTGTTTCGGATTATGCCAAAAACGTTTTTTGAAAACGCAACGCGTTTCCGATATAAAAATCTACCCGTTGCAAAATATAAAAACATGAGATGACTTTCAACCGGCAGTCTGTAGTCACTGATAGCAACTGACATTACCGCAGTCACATTTAAGAGATGAAATGAGACACTGTCGAATCCTGCAGTACCATTTACTTTTACTTGAATCAACTCAGCTACGCAATGATGGGTCTTGAAAAATCAGTGGATCTTATCATCACAATATAGAAGAAAATGGGCATGAAAAGGGTAGGGCAACGATTTGGGTTCCTGCTAGTTTGCATGGCAAGCGGTGGATCAGTTTTTGTTTCTTTTTTCCCTTCTCTGCCATGGCCGTAGCAGCAGTGGCGGTAGCACTTTCGCAGCACAATCCCAAGCAAATCTGGAAGACGTGGCGTGCCTGCAGTGCCTGCGAGACGCCATTGAACTAGACAAGAAGCTCGTGAAATGGAGCCCGACCAAGATTCAGACCCCTGCAATGACAACTTCTCGGAGCTTTAGAGCGTCACCTGCAACAAGAGAGTTGCGCGGAAGGAAAGAACTGCTGCTGCTTCTTGTTCTGGTCGCAACAAACATCTCTGTTCAATAAGCAGGTTTTGTTTATGTGCTGGGGGTGCTCTGTTTCTCAGTTGTTCTGTCAGCATCCGTGTATGCTGGATTTGTACCAACCCCGGTTCATGAGAGTTTGTGCTCTATTTCTCAGTTGTTCTGTCGGCAGTGTATGCTGAATTTGTACCAACTCCGATTCATGAGATATTGTGATTTTGTGCTGTGGCTTGGTTTTTACTATTCTTTTCTCAGAAAATACTGCATTAATTTATTACCTGAGCAATCAGTGTATGCTGAATTTGTACCCGATTCATCAGATTTTGTGCTCTGGTTTAGTTTTTACTATTCTTTTCTTACTGCATTAATGTATTACCTGAGCAATTCTAAATTATTTCCATCTCTTAATCTCTTTCTTTTAATTTCCGATTATACCTCTGACTGTTAATGCACACTGTCTTTATTGCAAACACTTTTGCCAGAGGCAGGTGTTCCCTGGGCTTTACTCGGTAAATTTTTAACGTTTTAAAGATTATCTTTGCAACTTGAGATTGTTGATGGTATTCATGTTTTTTTACAAAGCAATGGTGAAAAATTGCCATGCTCTACTTGGTGAAAAGGTACTAAAATTATTTTCATTGACGGTTCATCTTTGATTGTTCTTGAAATTATTTTCATGAGGTTCATCTTTGATTAATGGTACTTTTGTGCTTTCTTAATACCTAAATATGCATAAGATACTTGATTGTTTCATAGATTTATTATAATCATGTTCAAAAAGAGGTAAGTCTGTGTTGAAGTTTTAAAAGTTTTATTGTCTTTGTCTTAGATCTGAATTTCACTTTATGGAAAGGATTTCTCTGCGCAAATACTATGAGGATCATTGTAAATGTTTTCATATTTTATCTCTCAGATTTTGAAGGTTCCACAGCTATTTTTCCTTTTACTGGTATTGAAGATTTTTGTATAATGAATTGTTTGTGTTGGAATCTACTTATGTATATTGTTCTTCTTTTCTAATCCCCAAAAATTTGAGGCTGCAAGATGTAAGTAATTTAATAAGTGTTCAAGAATATTTTATTTCTTGGTGTGCATGGATATTTTATATTCATTTCACTAAATCTTAAAAATACCAGTTTTATGCGTCTGTGTATTAGTTGCTAAAGTTGCTAAAATTTTAATCTTTCAGGAACAATTTTAACTGAATATTTTACTGCATTAGTATAAATTTTTATTAAAATTATTCAAATTTTATATTTTGGTAAATCATATAATTATAATTATTTTAAACCTTCTAACTACACACCGTATTTGGTTACATTAATTACGTTACAATTAAGCTCAAAACACACAACAGAGAGAACGATTGCCTGTAATCCGATCATGAAAAGGAGCGTTGAACTTTTGGCCATAGCATAGTTCAGTATTAACCCAGTTTGTACGTTTGTGGCTGCCCATTTTGACCCATTCTAAAATCAACGGAGTTGCATCTTCAAAGCACCTCCTCCTCAGTTGGCAAATGACGGAGTTTCCAATCCACTTTCCAATTTCCAATTCGGGCGTTGTCGTGGTGGCTCGCTTTTTGCAGTTCTGCCGCTGTGGACCGGGCACGCAAATCACGTGGACAAGCAACCAAAAACTTGCAACTCGGCTGCTCATCGGCCATTACAAAAACCTTGACCCAGTACGCCACCACGCAATTTTGTCTACTTGCTTCAATAAGCCAAAAAGTCATGGCATAGAAGTCATTCTCTTACCCACACAGACACGTAAACCTGCTGCAAGTGCATTGTATGTATCAATCAGATAAGAACTCCCTGAGATGATTTATGCACTGTATGTATACAATGTATGCTCGCCTGCTTACCCATAATTGCAATTAGCTAATAAAGCTATTGCTGTAACAAGCTGCACTTTCACGTTGTAAGACTCATTACCAGGTCAGACTCCCTGACGTCTCACCAGAAACTTCAGTGAACAACGATCGCAGGTCACACACGGCACTTCTTAGTTCTTCCTTCTTCCTGTATTAATTAATATTTAGCCCCGAACACCCGGTACTTTGTACAACTTTAATCAATATTTAGCGTGAGCACCCATAATGAGCATTAAACCCCGAGCTCACAAAGAATCATAACAACGTCGTCATGACAATGTCAGCAATCATCGAGATGGGTTATTACGAATGCAAATTAACCATGCACAAGTTTACATTATAGGTTACTATTTAAATATTCTTGTTAAGAAATATAGTGGTATACATTATATGTTGCTATTTAAATTTATCAAACTAAAAATAAAATTGAAATTTTTTTGACATTTATATACCTTTTAGATATATGGACATTACTAGTTTTAAAAATATCATTAAGAAAATTACTAAGTATTCTTAGTAACATTTGGAGCAAATCAAATACAGTTGCAACTATAATATACCATCCATGTTTAATGTGCTACAATGTAGGACATTACAACAAAATGTGGTATTCATCTTCAATGCTATCTTTATTACACAAACAACAAATTTGTGCTCTGCAAATTGTGCATCATAACAAAGAATAACATAAATACTTTGCCTTTGAATTAAGGCCTCTTTCATACTATTCAAATAAAAATGTCCTTTTTTTCCTTTCACATTTTCCTAAAGTCTTTGAGATATTCCTTATTTTAGCAAATTGCAAACTTCATTAAGATTAAAATAAAAAATGTACTCTTGAATATTCCATTTATTAAGCCATAGGATTCCCTCATAAAACCATTCTTTATCATGGGTTTCCATCATCACTTTTTTAGAATATTTATCTAATGAAAATGCAAAAGCATTGTGAGTGTAGGCTATAAACTGACAAATACCTTCAACCTCATACAATATCATCTATGCTTCATTATGTCTATTTCTTCACTTTAAATCCAGTAAAAAAAGCTTCTAATTCTTCTATGTGTTTCCAATATTTATTTATTTTGAGTGAATATCTATTTGATAAAGTAGAACCCATACAACACACCTAAAAAGAATAGTAGGTTGAACAATGGCATGATAAAGTTGATTTTGAATATATCAAACTAGAATAGATTCGTTCTTATATTTGCTTTCTAAAGGAAATATGGCTTTCATACCACTTACAACTCTTTGAGTAAGGCATTGATTCCGTTTGCAATTGCAAGAGCATTGTAGGGCAAGATATTTGTAAGAGGAAATTATGTCCATATGTTCATGTTTTATAGTAAAATTATACATCTTCTTACTCTCTCTACTATGTCAAGGATGAGCATACCTTCAATAGATTTTCTCTCTATCTTTTTCTTTTATCCCCTCATTGTTTGTTTTTTACCTAAGCACTATGCAAAGGGATCCCATGGCCTTGATATCAAGGATGAATGAACCACTATTGGATTTTAAAGACTTTAAATAGAACATGAAGAAATTTAATTATAAGCATTTAAAGTTAAAAGAGAAAAATTAAAGAAGAAAGGATCATAAAAATCTTTTTAAATGATTCTCTAAAGCTTTTTTTGTCTTTTATTTATTTTTGAAATCTCTTATTTTAATGGAAATGATGAATGATGAGTGGTGAGGTACCCCTACACTCAACCATACGAATACGAGTGTTACACGCACGATCCGGTCAAACTCCGCAGACAGACTAGTTGTGGCATCTAGACAGTTAGCCTTAGGTCGTAGTTTGATGTCTTCCCACCTAGACTAGTATTAGCTTTGTCACGTATGGTTTAGTNATAGTAAATAACAAGTAATTAAATAATTAATCTAAGTAAATGCTGCAATGATGAAGTAATCTCGATCTTTATTTCCAATCATGTGCGTGTCCAAGTACGTCACACTCGAATAAGGATGTCGTACAATTACAATCACCACACTGCGGACATACACTGGGAAATAATTCTAACTCTAAGAAGGAAAAACTGCAAGAGTTTGGGTAAGGAACTAAGAACTAACCCCCTAAAACTCATCTGTCTACCTCTTATTTATAGATGGGGAGATAGGCCGCAATATCGGGTATGTGATATCGCAGTTGGGCATGCGATATCGCAATCGCCCCAAATGACGACTCATCATACCCCCATGACTGAATGAAAACTCGTCCTCGAGTTATAGTGATTACACAGTGGATAGGTATGGGATTATTAGATGGAAAATGGGATTATGCCGCAATGTGGAATGAAAACAAAGTGAAGACACAACACAAAGAATGTTCTACATCTACAAAAATGGGTGGAACTCATGTAGTTCTAGGTGGCGGTGGCTCCTCCATTGGTGCTTTTCCTTTGTATTGTGCTCTAGGTTTTGAGACTTGATGGCGTTGAAGTATGGCCTGAAGCTTCTCCTCTTTGGTTTGAGGGCCTTGTGCTGTCCATGCTAATGTTCCAATGTTTGACAGAGTCGGCACTTCCCACGGATAGGGTAGTTGCGAAAACATTTGATTGGCCTTGACATATCAAGCCACGAATACCTATCATTCCTCCTCATAGGCTCTGGCTTTATCCTTGTACTTTTGAAAATCTGCTAGCCATCAAGCCAAATCTACTACGACACCCTTTTGGCCTTGGTAACTTGCCTTTACCACCTCAAGTTAAGAATTTGCAACTTCCAGTTTTTCCAACAGCTTCTTACGCTCTGCAAATTCTGCTTCGTATTTGATGTGGGTGGTTGCTACCTGCTGCTCAAGCTCTATCCTCGAGCGTCCTGCTATTAACATGGCAAGGTTGGCATACCTCAAATTTGCCAACTCCATGTATTCTGTCAAATCCTGAATCTGCAGGTCCCGACTCTTAACTTCCGCTTGGTGGGCAAAGGCATATGTGTCCAATATGGCTCACCCATAAGTGTGTTGAGCACTGATAATGTTGATCTAGGCCTTGGCCATATGGATCTCCTTCTCAAGGATCTATTTGTACATCCCCACCTAATCTTGGAAGTGCTCCTTCAGCTTCTCATATCGTTTAGCCTCATTTTGCCACGCACTTATTTCAATGGCTATCTTTTGACGAATTGCACATGCCTCCTCCATTGAGAGGGTTCAGTTCTCCTTGGCTAAATGACTTATGTCTTGGTTGACCTGGATGAATTGTTCTCGCAACTGATGAAAGTGTTCCTCGAGAACGTTCTTTTGCTTCTCCGCAATGGTCAACTGAAGGTTGTCGGCAGCAAGCTATTTATTTTCTTCCTGTAAGACGTTGAGTGCCTTAAGATGTGCATGAGTTTGCGCCTATGCTGCGAAGGCATCCCAAACAGCCTTCTCTTTTTCATCAGCCACCTTTTTATTCTCCATTATTAGCTTGGTTAGTTGCTCAGTTCTGAAATTGTCTAGCTGGTCTGCAGGAACAAATTGCAAAGGGTCCCGCTGTGCTGCTTGTAGGTCCACAAGCTATTCTTGTAATTTTTTCACTTCAGCTTCAACATGCTCGGCCCTCACTTCTATTAAGACTAGCTTCCCCTTTGTGTAAATGAGGTCTAACTGAATTATCGTAACATCCTGAGGGATGTCAAATAGGGACATCATTACTTGCCCTATTTGGAGCAATCAATCAAGCACATCCTCATGTTCAGCAGGAGTCATTGAGATTCCAACCAAAGTTTGAGCATCCCGTGCTTCTATGAGATCTACTAGTGGCACAACAAGTATATTGAATGATTCTTTGATTTGGTCCACGACCACTTCTTTAGCTCCCGTGGCACCCTGTTGTTGCATGACCATCACAGTGGCCCCTTCACTAGTCTCTAATTACACCTGGAAAGATGCTGCATTTCCTAAGATCTATTGTAACCATCTACTTTTCCCTCCTCCTGTGTGAATAGATACTTCCCCCCTTGTGCAATCCAAAGAAATAATGGGCTGAATGGCATCATTAACGATGTAGAAGAGGTTTGCGTCATCACGACTTCCCCAACTGACTGTCTCAGCGATGGCCCTGAGATGGCTCATTAACAGTCTGTAGTCTTGCGACGGTGGCGGCTGATCCTGGCTTGTGTTGGGCCCTACTTCCTATTATTAGCTGGGACCAGTGCTTGGAGGTTGGCTGGGTCCTGCAAGTTGAGTTACAGTTGGTCCAACCATCTATTCTTCTTCTTCTTCTGGTCCCAGTGTCTCACCAGTGATTTCCCTTGGAGCTCGAGACTTTAACAATTTAGCATATGAAGTAGTCTGGGCTTTTCAGAGGACATCATTGGTGTACCCTTGGATACAAGCACGTTGAAAAAGCTTTCTAATAAGATAAGGGAAAGGCAGCACCATTTTCCTTGTCTTCCATTCCTCGAACTGCCTTAGGATCTTCATTAAATATAAATGGGGTAGGTTAGCGTTAACCTTTCCCATCAGCACTACACATCCTCTAGCCACATACGTTGATATTCTTTTTAAGCCCTTCATGGGGAAGAGATGATATGTTCCAATTTTAAAGTAACTCATCTCTTCCGTCGTCAACTCACCAAATGTTTTATCTTTGCCATAAGCCCTTTCCAACCAATCCCGTCGCACATCAGGGTCTAAATGAGTGGATAACTGAGCAACTTTGGGCCCTGTATTCGGAAGGTTTAACACTTCTGAAATGGCATGCGTGGAGAAATCAACTGTCATACCACAAATGTTGATAGTGGTGCCTTGCTCTCTATTGTGCCAAAATTGGTACGTCTCCCCTAGGTACCAAGCACCGCTTTCAGAGAGGATAGACCATAAGGGAGACCCTTTGAGGTGATCCCTAACATCCTTAGGAGTGAACTCTGTAAAAGATTTGAAGTTCAATTTCACAATCACCGCAGCGAATGTGAACTTTTCATGGATGGCCTAAACACAATCTTGAGGCAACGTGAGATGTTGTCCCTGTTCAGGCGCTGCAGCAGCTCCTCCTTCTACATGCCTGGACTGTACGATAGAAGGATCCTCTTGATTAATACTGAACGATTGCTCCTCCTGTTCTGTATGTTGTCTGACAAGATCTTGTCTTCCACCTCTCTGAGATCATTTGCTTCCATCTTGAGTAGGACCTTCTTGTTGTCCACGTTTCGGAGCAATCTGTAATCACACAGGGCCAAGCGTTAGTAAGGTTGTTTTTGAAATTAAGTTATACCTTACTGCTTGCCTTAATTAATTATTATTTTTATCTTGTGTGACATTGCCCGAAATATTGTAATAATGAGTTTGTTTTACTTAGGTGGTTTCCAATTTTAATTTCCTAGTGTACCTAAAGAATTAAATGATTTTTTGACACATTTTATTTTAATTTACAACTAATTACCCTTGATAATGTCCTTTGGACGATGATAAATTCCAAAAAATTTAGGCGTTATTTGACAGGTGTCCCTCCCCCACGACTAAGCTGAACACTTCGAGTTCAAGCAGGTTCAAACGGAACTAAAATCAGAGTACCAACGAGAAAGATACGGATGTGAAAGCAAAGGTGTCACACTCACAAGTCATAGAGAAAAATTGGAAAAACTCCCCCACATAAATGGCAAGAAATGATGCGAAGTGTTATGGGGGGGTCACCTATTTATAGGTTACAGGGACGTGATATCGTGTACGATACATTGTGTACGTGATATCGTGTACGATACATTGTGTACGCGATATCGCATATGCAATGACATTGGGCCACCACAAAAATACCAAATTTTTTAGGGATTTTATTGAAATTAATGTTGTAACTTAGGACATTAGGCTATTATGAAGGGGTTCTTAGGTAATTAGATGGTTTTGAAGACACGAATAATTATCTGTGGGCTTTATCAATAATGATCCGTGGTGGTAGAGAAAAAGGTTATGTGATGGCACATAGGAACGTTGATTCAGAGGGATAATAATAAGGAAAGAAGATCATTGAAAATTATGCTGAGGGTAAGAAATGGTGTGTGTGAGCTATGTCATAAAAGAAGATTACAAAATATTACATAAGTGGGTCCTCCCCAAAGCAGGTTTCAACCTATAATGCCCTTGTGTAACCACACTTAAAGTGTCCATGGGCACTAGAAGGGTTAAATGTAATCCACACTAACTCCACAAAACACACACATGTAAATATCACCGGAATGAGGTAAGAATTCTATGTTACACACAACATGGGCTACAATTACATAAACAGTGAGATGAGACGAACTACAGAAAGGGATTGTAGAGATTGGAACATGAGGTAACTAACCCAGGGCACAATGAATCCTGCGTGAAAAGCATGATTAATGTGTCATTAACCCATTGTTCCAAGATCAGGACCAAGTCCATTCCTTTGATCAGTGACACCACATTGGTTCATCCCATGATGAGCAACTATGAGAGTACCATAACAACAAGGCATATGATCACTTGGCATTTTGTTCAAGGGAGGAGTGATTTTTGTTTTGTGGCACTTTGTTTTTCTTCTTTTTTTTTCTTTTTTTTTTCTTCTCTTTTTTTTTTTTGAATACTGGATCCAGAGAAGCCACCAACCTTCAGGCATGGGTGCATGTCTTTCCAATGGGACCCCCTAGAATAGCAATGGATTTTTTAGTGCCCTTTTGATTACTCTTACTCCCATTTTTCGTTAGATCTACAAGGATCTTAGTACAACCACGTTGCATGATAACTCCCCCAGACGTCACCAAAGAGAATCCGCAAGTCCCCTTGATGTCACACCCTAATCATTTCCTCTTGGTCCATCCTTCTTCATTCTGGGTACAATGAACACAAAATTAATTTTAAGTTTTAAGAATGTCAAGAATATCACTGTACCCTCAAACAGAACCTCTTATTTGTAGAATGGATGAGTGGGTGTAATGGGCTCACTGTCCAAATAATTGACCGCTCGAGACTTAATAACATAGAACACACCTCAACCAACGATTCACATGAGTGTTTTATTAGTAGACGAGATTACTTATAAAAAGACAAAAATACCAAAAAGACAAAAATACCAAAAAGACAAAAAGTTAAAACAAGAAGTTGAAAAATGAAAAACTGGAAAAAAAAAAGTTGTAAAATTAAAGAAAAATAAAAAATGGTTATTAATCCTACTTGTTATTAGGATGGGGGGTATCCCCCATAACTAAACCATTGAGGATGGCAAGGATTAATAAATGGAAGATAAGGATCCTTGCATGTGGAAAATATTGGGGCCCGGTCATACTTACCCCATCGGCGTTCACACACTAGGGCCATTTGCACGATGTAGTTCCCGGATAATGAGTTGACCCACTATGATATTTGGGACTGTTAGATGGTATGCAAGAATTGGGATGTTGCCCTCCATGCCTGTGTTCATTGGGCCGTATGGTTGTTGGAGTGTTAGTTGGTGGCCCTGATGAAGTTACATGAGGTGTTGGGTTCGAAGATAAGGGTGCACCACAGGGTTGGACTTGTGCAGAGTTGGAGGGTGTAGTGGCCTCAGAATTGTGTTGTCCCTTCCTAGGGTCATTTCTAAAGAAGGGACATCTTCGATGTTGCTGAGGTCTCTCACCACCATTAGCAATAGTAGCACAAGTAACGTTCGTGGATTGTGGCGATGGTGCAAGCACCTTAGGACTAGTTGGTGGTGATTTAGGAGGGAAAAAATGAGAATGTTAAAATTGAGGAGAAGTGTAAGGTACACAAGGTGGTGGTTGTGTTGAAGGCATGGGCTGATAGTATTGAAGAGAATGATAATGGGGTGAGAAAAAATATGTTGACCCAGCTAGGGAAATAGGATGTTGAACTAGGTAAGCGTTTAGATTCAGATGATACGAAGGGTGTCTCCAGTTTAGGGGTGGCTTCCCCCACGACTAGGATTGTTGCCATTGTGATCAAACATAATATCTCTGTACGAACTCTAGGTGTAACGTGTTTCCCCAATGCTCATATAAATGTAACAATATTGGACATTGGCCCTTGGGGTGATCGTACAGGCATATGTTACATTCATATGTATGATCAGCAGTTAAGCTCTTATTTTCCTTATCCCTTCTTTCTAATTGTCCAATATTTTGTCCTACTTCTTGGGTTGTCAAAACTCTATCTCCAATAATGTTGATAAATTCTCCACACTTTTGATACGTCCATTTCAACATCTTATTGATCTTTGCCTCGACTTCTTCTAACGATTGTTGTATCAGCAAAGATGGTTTTTCCTCCTTGTGATTGGTTGATTTCTCCTTTTTATGATCATG
>MNCI01014010.1:217671-245074 GCA_015680685.1 Gnetum montanum
TGAAGTTGTGTGTGAAATTATGTGTGACTTTTTATAATTATTTTTTCTAAAAGATATATCGTTAATTCCTTTATAGCAACCTTGTATGATATAACTAATCTAGATAACTAGCACCATCCCCAGCAACGATGCCAATGATGAGTAGCGAGGTACCCCTACACTCAACCATATGAATACGAGCATTACACGCACGATCCGATCGAACTCTACAGACGAACTAGTTGTGGCATCTAGACAGTTAGCCTTAGGTCGCAGTTTGCTATCTTTCCACTTGGACTAGTATTAGCTTTGTCACGTATGGTTTAGTCCAGAGTGAGGTGTATGATGGGTTTCTAATCTAATGCTACTCCTGAAGGCAATGGAAAGTAATATTAACTAAGCTAGGAGAGAAGGGTGAGAGAATCTAATCTAGCCTAAGTGCGATGAGCATCCGTTCCTTGATTATCCGTACACATCTTGGACTTCGTGCACAACTACCACTGGGATTACCAAGTGTAGATCCTAGATACGCTATTGGGATTACCAAGTAGTCACACTTAAATGCTCGTAATCAAGTCGTACTCATTCTGCGTTTTAACATGAGTTTAAGGGTGAGAGAGATATTAACTAGGAAAGCAGTAACTAACAATTAATTAAATAATTAATCTAAGTGAATGCTGCAATGATGAAGTAATCTCGATCTTTATTTTTGGTCATGTGTGTGTCCAAGTACGTCACACTCGAATAAGGATGTCGTACAATTACAATCACCACACTGCGCACATACACTAGGAAATAATTCTAACTCTAAGAAGGAAAAATTGCAAGAGTTTGAGTAAGGAACTAAGAACTAACCCCCTAAAACTCATATGTCTACCTCTTATTTATAGATGAGGAGACAGACCACGATATCGTGTATGTGATATCGCGGCTAGGCATGCGATATTGCGTGCACGATATCACGGTTGCCCCAAATGACGACTCATCAATGAAGCATAATCCTTCAAAGAGTGGTTTAGAATCTTTCTAAAACATTTTTAAGTTGAGAAGACACCTAAATATCTAAATATATAAAGATATTTATAGTTAAAGACAAATTGATAGACCTTACTTTTATATAATGTGAGAAAACATCAAAGGAACATAGGCTTCTACATCATCCTTCATTCTATAGTTAGAAGGTCATGTAGGTAATCTTTAAGAAGAAATTTCTTTTAAATGATTATAAGAAAGATGTTCTTAAAAAGCTTTAAAATTTGAAACAAGAGGAAAAAATATTTATAATTATGATAATTATAGAATTTGTAAGAATTTTAGAGGAAGCTAAAACTTCCTAGACTTATTTGAAGGAGGGTATAAATTTCAGTGGAGAATTGATATGGATCCTTTATAAGGAACTCACATTCATGAGATCAAGGAACATAAATAAGGATAATGATCTAGCATTGAAAGATAAAGCAGAGATTGATAAAGAAAAGTCATATACGCAAAGATAAGAACAAAGACAAATCATCCTAAGCTTAAGAGAAAAAGGTTTTATGGGTTAAAATTCATCTCTAAGGATTCAAGATTAAAATTCAATAAAACAAGAGAACAACATAGAGAATGAAGACACCAATCCATGGGATCAAAGACCTTGTAGAGAAAGAGAGGTTATGTTTCCACTGGAAAGTGGTAGATGCAACTTTAATTCTTAGGAAAGATACATGTCATTCATCTTATGTTTTTATTGTGAATAATATAATCATCAACAACAACATTGTCATCCTAGCTTTATCATAACAAAATAGGATCAGCTACATGATTTCTCTTTCATCATTCATCATTCATCTTTGTGAAGAGCTATATTCTTATCTATTTGCAATTTCTTCAAATAATCTTCAACTGTTACACACACTCACACATTTCTTCTTTTTTTCTTTTAATCTTTCTTTCAATGGCTTTTTTAGAATAGTGATATAGCAACCTTTTTAATAAGCTCATTATTTGATCTTCTTTGTGCATGTCTAAACCATCTAAGATATCATTCTTATAGCTTATTTAAAATAGAAGCTTCTTCAAGCCATTCGTTAATGTTTGTATTATGTAGTTTATCTCTTCTTGTAATATTTAATATCTAATTAATTATTCACATTTTTGACACATTGCTTTATTATTTATGTCTCTTGTATAGTCCAACATTTAACACCATATAATATAGCAAGCCTAGTTACTATTCTATAAAATTTTTCTATTGAAGTGAGTTGGTCATCATATTAGAAGGGTTATCTTGGGTACTACTTTGCTCACAACAATATCACCATGAGCAACACTCATCAGAAATCCCCCTTGCAACAAGTTCACTATAAACAGAGCTCTAAAATATATGTAATCACATGCTTCCATAGAAGTAACTTCCTGGGAATTGCACACATAGGCCAGAAAAACTGGGTTAAAAATGCAACTCATTTCTACGGAGCACTTGGACCATTGAGTTTGTTTAACAACTGGAATTGTGAGCCTCAGTGGAAATAGCAGCAGTAATTTTAGCACAACCAACAAGAACCTCCAACATGACTTATTTGTGTTATTGCTTGTGATCTCATCTTCCTTCCTTGCTTTTGGAGTTATGAGTAATGGATAGAAGAGAGCATCTTCATGGTTGTGGCTGCTGCTTTTGCTTCAAAATTGTTCTAATGTAGTACATTCTCTGCTCTTCGAGAACGATTCCTTCTTTGTAATTGCTAATGCATAGATAACATAAATTAATAGAAATGCAACGGCCCCAACAAAGTGATTCTTCCTATAACCAAGAAAACCTAGAGCATGGCCGAGGCAAAGAGATAAAAGTAGGCATCCTAGATAAAGCAAGTGCAGTCGTCAGAGTGAGCTAGAACAACATAAACCCTACTGAACTCATTTTTGACGGCAACAAACCTGAAAACACCATCCTTTTCATTTAACGGTAGCGTAGTGATGTAGGTAACGACAACAGAGACCTTGATTGCCACTAGAAATTGGAAATGATTGGTCCATGTCCACTAGTATATCTCAATCCTAAAGCCTCCTCTATCTCTATGGTTGCTGGCTCTTCATGTCGAAACTCTGTCACTGTTCTCTGTCACTGTTCTGTGATGGAGTGACCACCTTGATGTCCTCGAAATCACTAACTTGGTTGTTGCATTACGATTGATCACAACCAACATCAAGCTATTCTAGTACCTATCGAAAAGCCCTAACGGACTCTTCCAAATCGGAAACTTGCTCTTCTTGCCACCAAAGTAATTTCTCCACCTCAAACTTTGCATCATCCAAAACCACTTGCGCAACCACAGCTGGCATCTTAACTTGCCATAGTGAAAATCTAGTGTTGCCATTCCCAAAATCAAACTTGGCTCTTATACCAATTATTATATAATAAAATTAAGAAAAAAAAAACAAACATGATAGGCAAATAGAAATCAAACTTGGCTTTGATAGCAAATTGTTGCCAATTGACGATACCAATTGTTGCCATTGGCGAAAAACAAAAAATCAAGGCTCTGTGACACCGACTGTAGAAAAAATAAAATAAGAAAAACAAACGTAATGGGCAAATAGAAATCAAAATAACAACACAGAATTTACATGGAAACCCCAAATTGCATTGAAAACCATGCCGCAGAAGCAAAGAGTTAATTCATTCAATCAAAGATTGAGAGTGTACTATAGGGGAGTGCTCATTGAAAAAGGGAGTGCAAAGGATGGCTACATTAAAGTGAGAGAAAATAGTGTCCCTTTAACTTTTGAGTTTTGACCTTTCAACTTCCGTAATAGCGAATCTTTCAACCCTCCAACTTCTGTAAAGGTTGACCATACAACTTCTTTAATGGTCAACTTTTCAACTTTTTTAACAGTTGACCTTTCAACTTTTTTACCAGAAATAGAATTTGGGTCATCACACCATACTCTAACAATAATGGTATTTTTAATTAATTTATATATAATGAAATAAAATAAAATAAACCGTGTAAAGACTTATAAGATCTATTTGAACAAATATTACATTTCATGAAAACATGAACACTACAAGTTACCTAAGCATTAAGAGAGGCATCAAAAACAATCAAAAACAAATCATGCAAGTTTTTGGTGTAACAAACTTGGTGTAACATTATATTGCATTGCAGTGGAACAATATAACACTATCTCATATCAAGAGGCATACCAAGAAAAAAAAAAACATACACGTAACTCATTGTAAAATTTGTCTCTTTTGTGTATTTCGTGAAGTCTTCTAAATAACAGCACGTTTAAAGCTCCTTGTAAAACCGACATTCTTCTGAATAACAGCACGTTTTAAAGCTCCTGGTAAAACCGACTTTCTGGCAGAAAAAGTTATCGCGAAGCAATAACATGAAGGGAAAGGGAAGCTCAGACTGGGTAACGTTTGCGTGGTAGCGCCTGTACTGCCGCCGCTGTTGACTGGGCACGCAATGTACATGAACAAGCGCCCAAACTCTCGCCAGACGCACCACAAAAAACTGTTGACTCCTTGCGTTACGCTATCTCCTCGTCTTCGAACATTAAACCTCACCTCCTTTGCTGCACGTCAGGTACGAAAATTGAAAAGTCATACGCCATGGAGGACATCGTTCTCTTACGCGTACATACACAGACGACGCGTGAAAACAAATATAAAACCTGCTGCAACTGTAAAAGCCAACCGCAGCACACAAACTGCAAAAGCAAGCAACGACCGTTCGGACTCCGCGGTGGTGGTGCTGCTGCGCGTAACCAGTTTCGTCTTCCGTTACAGCTCTGCAAATCCGTGTTGGGGAGGCTTCAAATTCCAAGCTCTCCAGCACCACAAACAACAACAGCCCATCATTCACACAGAGACACAGACAGACAGACAATCAAGAGCCAAAGCAAGCAAACATGGCGTTAGCCTGCGTATCGAAAAGAGGAGAAGGAAGAGGAAGAGGAGAATGGGCGAAAGTGGTTACGTTCACAGGGATGGCCAAGGCCAAGGCAGTGAAGGCAGCGGCCACGACGGCAGCGGAGATAATGATGGATCACCCGCAGCACTTGGTGTGCAACGCCGCAAGCGTCAAGTCGGGGGTTCGAATCATGAGTGTGGCACTGCCAGCGGAAGAGCCTCTGCTCGGAGGCACGCTCTATTACGTGCTGCCCATGAGTATGCAGTCGCCTGTGTCGGCCTCGCAAGCGTCGCTGCTGACCTTCCGCGCCCGTGCAGCCCTCCACGGTTGCAGTCGTACCAGTGCGGGTGTGTGTGGAAGCGCCTTCTCCTCTGGTAGAGCCGGAATTTTGCGATTGTTACGAGTGGTTGGATCCGTGGCGGCCCTGAGAGGCGCGTATAGGGTTTTGTCTTTGAGCCGAAACCAGGACCACGGCCGAACCGGCGCTGTCGCACCCCTCGACAACTCTGCGGAAGAAGAGGAGCAGCACCGACAAAATCTGCTGTCGAAGGAGGAGGAGGAGGAAGAGGACGATGATTCTGCGAGTTTGAAGATCCAGATGATGCAAAGACGACTCAGCGCTTGTAGACCTCGTCCATGGAAGCCTGCGCTGGAGACCATTGCCGAATGGCTGTGATTGAGTTTCTTTCCCTTGCGTTTGAATGGATGAACGAGGAATTCAATGAAATTCATTCAGTTACATGATTCTTTTTGCATGTGCTGGGTTTGCTTGGATCATCTAAGATGAACGGGGATTTCGTTGTTTATTGCCTCCTTGCAGGCATGCATGTAATTTTGGGCAACAGATTCTTTGGTCTGTAAGAAACAGAGCTATAATTATCATAAATCTTGTGTGGAAACTGGAAAGCAAATTGCATGTATTCGGCCGTAATGGGTAATTCGCTGTCCGCTTAGACCTCAATATTGTTTTAGTATTTCACTATTGCCACGTTAGCTCGCCATAGAATCGAAGAAAAGGAAGGGTGGAATTAAATGGGCTTTGGGTAGGATAACGAGTTTCTCTAAACTGGGGCATTTACTTGCAATAAAGGATAAAGCACAATCTAGAACGGCACATTTGCGTATAAGTAAAGGATTAAGCGCCACCGATGTATTTGAACGTCATTGGTACACAGAAATTTCCTGGAATGCCTGTACGAGTGCGTGTTTGGTCGGTAACAGGCCCATTCACGTTGCCGGAGACCGCATGAGACTCCTTACCAAGTCAGACTCCCAGTTTTACCGAAAAAGTTACGGAGTGTTTGGTTGAATCTTCCCTTCTCGAATTAGAAAGTTTGGTTTTGTGTTTGAAAAGTCGTTTGGATTTTCTGTTCTGTCTCGATGTTTAGCAGGATTCTTGTTGGACTCACTCAAGATACCCCCTTATGTTTTTTGAACTCTCGTCATATATCCTTCAATTGATTTTTGAATTCTTTTGGGTTCCTTCTTGATTCTCCCATTGAAATGTAATCACAATCACAAGTGATTCTTGATTTAACCTCTAGGATTCTTGTAAGGTGGTTGAAGGCTCCTTTGCCAAAAATAAATAACCATATATATTTTTTATTTTGGGTTTATTTTTGTAACCTAAGTAATATAAAAGGAGTTCATAAGGAAGTATTCTTAGAAAAAAACAATTTGTCAATGTAAAAGCTTGAAAATAATCTCTTACAAATTGTAAATTCTCCTTAAGGTTCAATCTTTTGAAGTTGTGTTGCTGTTAATAGGTCAGAAACTAATTTTTTGTTAGGGTTTTTCAACTAGAAGGTTTTCAATTTCTGCAATATTTTTCATTTTATAAAAAATTTAATAGTATTGTGTGTAAAGGACTAGGAATAACAATTGTTATCAAAGGTAGGATCCACACACAACAATTATTTTGGTAAGTGACTACAGGGAAAAATCATGACCAACTCTCTATCCAAAATCAAGATTGAACAGTTTAACGAATCTAATTATGAATTATGGAAGATCAAGGTAGAGGCTTTCTTGATTGAGAAGGACTAGCATAGTGTAATTTCAAGAGTGAAGCTTGATAAAATGTTAGATAAAGATTGGAAAAAGTAGAACCTAAAAGTGTTAAGTACAATTCATTTATGTCTTTCAAATTTGGTATTAATATTTCTAATGTTTATTTTGCTCAAGATTTATGAGATAGACTACAATTTTTATATCAAACAAATGTCCTAACTATTAAGTTATTATCACAGAAATAAGTATATGACTATAAAATGTTTGCATGTACAACCATTACAAAGCACATGAACTTTCAAGATGCTAATCCATCAATTGCAATATATGGAGTGAAAATGGATGAGGAAGATCAGTGCATCATATTTCTCAACATGCTTCAAGATTCATAGGGTACCTTTGTGATAGTTGTAAATAATATGTCTACTAACATTATTTTTGATAATATTGGTGGTTAGTTATTATTTGAGGAAGCAAGAAGGAAAACTTCTACTACTTAAAACAATGTGTTGTTTGTTAAAACTTGTTAAGAAGCCTTAATTTAAATATAAGTTTTAAAAATTTATAAAGAGGGCATCTAAATGTTGGAATTGTGGTGAAGCTGGTCATATAAAGAAGGACTGTAAAGCCCCTTCTAAAAAAGGAAACTCTATAGAGAATAATGTATCAAAAAATTGTCATGTTCCTATTCTTGAATTGTGCTGTTGCATAACAAAGATGATGTCTCTTTATAACAAACATTATAATTATTATAATAAGACTCAAAAGGATAAGTTATAATTAAGACCTAAAAGGGTGCATTGTAATAGTAGGCATGTCTCTTGAGATGACCTTTGGGGGTTTAATCTAAGGTATTTATAGTTGGCATTAACGGGAAAAACAACATAGAGTTGCGAAGTTGATAAAGGCGAGTAATAGGGACTAGGTCAAGTAAGATAGGAAGGTGACTAGGCATCCCTTCTAGCTAGTTGCAAGCCTAATCATAGTGGTAGTGTTGGATTGCCTTTAAGAGATAGATGTTGAAGGAAGATAACCCTAAGAAATTTTTAAAGCATAATTGAGATACATTATTCTATATTAATAAAGAATTCTTTTCTTTTCTTTTTCTTCTACATTTCCCCTGTTATTTTCTTTACATATAATGTTGAATGTTATGTATATTTAACATATGTCACACTATCTTCTTTATGCATAATGTTGAATGTATGATATATTTGACATTTGTCACAACATCTCGGAATGGGATGTCACAAAAATGATAAATCCCCTCATGCTCAAAAGTGAGATTTGTATGTTGTGTCCTCTTTTGTTAATGCTAATATGTATTCATGTTACATCAACTTAGGTACACCTTGTCATAACACTTCACATCTTAATTAGTTTAGTAAGTATATATGTTCTAATCTCAAAATAGTAAAATTGATAAATGATGGTTTGTGTAAAGTTGTAGCTTATGGAAAATTAAAGATTCAATTTAATGATAGAATAATTAAATCTACTCCCAATATACATTATATTCTAGCACTCGTGAAAAATCTTTTGTCTGTAAGTGAATTAGATGATGCATGATTAACTATTATCATTGGAGGTGGAAAATGTTAAATACCACATGGTTCATCACCTTTGGATTTTGGAATAAAAACAAACAAGTTGTATAAATTAGAAGCTAAGACATTAAAAAAATTGAGTGTATTTACTATTATTGATTTGAATTGAAGTTTTGATCTTTTGGCATAAAAGAATGGGACATCTTGGTGAAAAAGGACTTAAGAAACTTAATAAGCAAGGTAAATTTAAGCTTTTAAAAGATTTCTTAGATTTTTGCCATCATTGTCTACATGGTAAACAAAGGCATCATAGTTTTCAGAAAAGTAATGCTAAATCTCTTCAAATATTAGAACTACTACATAGTGGTGTATATGAATCAATTGAATATATTAAGAAAAGTTCTCTTGGAGGTGCTACATATTATGTTTCTTTTATTATGATTATTTTGGGAAGGGCTAGATTTATTTGTTAAGACATAAATTTGAGGTATTTAGAAAATTTAAAGAATTCAAAGCTCTTGTTGAGAATTATTTTAGGAAGAAAATTGAAGTTCTTAGAACTAACAATGGTGGTGAATTTTACCCAAGTGAATTTAATGATTTCTATAAAGAAAAAGGTATTCAAAGATAAAATACTATTCTAGGAACTTCTAAACAAAATGAAATAGCATAGCGCTTTAATTGAACATTAATGAAATGTGCCAAATATATGCTTAGTGAATTTGGTCTTATCAATACTGGGATGAAGCTATAATGACTGCTTGTTGTCTTATCAATAGATCTCCTTCATTAGCACTTGATCGTAAAATTCTAAAGAAAGTTTGGAGTGGTACATCCATTAATTTAAATTATTTGAAAATTTTTGGTTATGAAGCCTATGTACATGTTCCAAAATCTAATAAGTTAGAATCAAATTTTGAGTCTATCAAATGTATTTTTCTTAGCTATAGACATTGTGTTAAAGCCTATAAGCTATATAACTTAAAAACTAGAAGTTTTATTTATAGTTAAGATGTTAGAGAAAAATATGGTTCTATGAAGGAGAAATCTTCAAATACTAAAACTCTTTCAAATGATGTAACTCTTGAGTATGTATCTATTGAAATTAATAATGAAATTCCTAAGGATCATCCTCACTCAAATGGGGATATTAACCCTAGCAAATAGGATGATGATAATATGGTAGACAAGGAGGAATCACATTAAGAGGGAGAAAATAGTAAAGTGAAGATGGACCATTAAGATGTTCAACATGAATAAGAAAATTACCTTCACATCTAGAAAATATGTGTTATCCACTGAAAATGATGAGCCATCAACATATGATGAGGCATGTTAATCTATACAAAATACAAAGTAGAAATAAGTAATGGATGTTGCAATGTCATCAATTCATAAAAATAAACTTGGAAATTAGTTGAGCTTTCACTAGATAAGAAAATCCATTTGAAATAAATGGTGTATAGAATAAAATCTAGAAATCAATAGAAAGTAGGATTTGTAGCTAAAGGATATTCTCAGAAAAAAGAGAATTGGTTATGATGAAATCTTCTCTCTAGTAGTAAAATTAATATTCATAAGATCATCATTATTTATCATAGCTATTTATAACCTTGAACTTGAACAAATGGATGTGAAAACAATATTGCTCAATGTTAATCTTGAGGGAAAAATATATATGCTTCAACTTGAAGGGTATGAAATAAAAGGAAAAGTGCATATGGTGTATCGATTATTAAAATCATTATATGAGCTTAGAAAAGCACCAAGGATGTGGAATAAACAATTTAATGACCACATGATAAATCTTGGCTTCATTAAAAGTGTTGAAGACTCCTATATATATATGTTAAAAATGTAAATGAAAAATACATTATTTTGCTACCATATGTTAATGACATGTTAATAGCAAGAAATAATATACATGATATTTAGGAACTAAAACTCCATATGTCTTTTTAATTCAAGTTGAGGGATCTTGGTGTTGCACAAAAGATTTTGGGCATGGAAATTAAAAGAGATAGGAATGATAAAAGGCTTTAGCTTAGATAGTTGCATATGTTGAAATAACTTAAATATTTTTAATACGCAAGATTTCAAACCTATAACTACACCCTGTCAAACTAGTATCAAAATTTCAATTGAACAATATCTAAAGATAAAAGAAGAAAAAGAGTCATGATTAAAATTCTATATGCTAGTGTTGCTAGCAATTTGATGTATGCAATACTCTCTACTAGACATGATATTACTTACATAATTAGTAAACTTAGCATGTGTATGTCTAATCTAGGGAAATAAGACTATGTTACAATGAAGCGAGTCTTTCGATATCTTCATGGTACTATGAATTATGGGATTTTTGATTAAAAATGCTTTCATTGAACTCCATGACTTTATTGATGTAGATTGGGACAATGATATTGATAGTAGGAAATCTACTAATGAATATGTGTTTAATCTCTTTGGGGGTGTTGTTTCTTGAAAATGTCAAAGATAATCTTGCGTTGCTTAGTCTATCATTGAAATTGAATATGTTGCTACTAACTTAGCATGCAAATAGGCTATCTATCTTCAAAGGCTAATAGTTGAACTTAACATCACTCAAACTCCAATGAATATTAGCTATGATAATCAAAGTGTTATCATCACATCCAAGAATCCAACTTTTCATGTTTATATGAAAGGACATTAAAATAAAATATTACAATATATGAAAGGGAATTAAAAAATAAAGGATTCATCTAAATAAGATATCTACTAAAGCAAATCCTATGGACATACTCACTAAGTTAATACTTGCTAAAAAGTTTCTTAGATGTCAATCAACATTTAGTCTTCTTCAAGCCTAATTTCTTAGAATGATTTGGATTGTTCTTCAAAGTAGCTTAACCTTCAAGAGGAAGAATTATAAGATGGTTGACAGAAAATCTACCTTGATTTTACCATTGTGACATGCTTCATCTTTATTTCCTGCTATGATTTCACTTTATATTTTTATTTAGTTAACCATTCGATCCATAATTCCTTTTAGTAGTGATGTTAACCCCTTTACCAAAAATCAATAACCATATTCCTTTTATTTTGGATTTATTTTTTGTAACCTATAAGAATGTAAAAAGAGCTCAAAGGGAGCATCCTTGGAGCAAAAATTCACTAATGCATAAGCTTGAAAGTAATCTTTTGCAAATCGTAAATTCTCCTTGAGCTTCAATCTTTTGGAACTTTGTTACTACTAATAGTTTAGAAACTAATTTTCTACTAGGGTTTTTTATCTTGAAGTTTTTTCCTATGGTAACTCTATGTCTTTTCAATTTTTGCAATGTTATTCATTTTATGAAAAATTTAATAGTAGTGTGTGCAAAGGATTGGAATTAACATGTTTAGTCATGAGTCTTTACTTCTTAAATTAGAAATTTTTGGTTCTGTGTTTGAGAAACTAGTTGGGTTTTATGTTGTTCTATCTGGATGTTTAGTAAGATTCTTGTTGGACTTAAGATACCCCTTATGATTTTTAAATTCTTTTTAGATTTCCTTTCATTGATTTTTAAGTACTTTTTAGTTTATTTTTGATTTTTCTTTAGAAATGTAATCACAATCATAAGTGATTCATGATTCAACATCTCTTGTAATTTAACATTTACAAATTCAAGAAACTAAAAAGACTCTTACAAGTACTTCACATATAGTATTTCCTAGGCTTTTCCTAATAAAATAATGTTAGCTACATGAATTTCCTTTTATCATTTATCTATGTGAAGAGCTAGATATTTTTTATTTTCAATTTCTTCAAATTATTTTTAACCATTTTTTCCTATGTTTTTTTATTTCTTTCGATGGCTTTCCTGGAATGGCGATGCAACAATCCTTTATTATAGGCTCATCTATCCAAACCATCTATGATGTCATTCCTATAACTTACTAGAAATAGAAGCTACTCCAAGTTTTTATTAAATGTTTGTATAATGTAGTTTATCTCTTCTAGTAACATTTAATATTCATCTAAGTATTCACATTTCTACCACATTAATTTGTTGTTCATGCCTCTTTTGTACTACATTCAACACTATATAAGATAGTAGGTTTGAATGTTATTTTATAAAACTTTCCTTTTAGTTTTAGTATAATTATTTTATTACATATGATGAGCGGCAGATACCCCCTACATCCAACTATATGAATCACAAGCATTCAGGCACGATTTGGTCAAATTTCATGGATGTGACTAGTTGTGGCATCTAGATCATTACGCCTTAATTGTAGTTCATTGTCTTCCCACTTAGACTAGTGGTAGTTTTGTCACATATGGTTTAGTCCAAGGTGAGGCAGATGATTGTTGATGTTATTTTGGCCTTATGCTACTCCTAATGATAATAGAGAAATTAATTATTTAATCTAATTAAAAATGGTAAGATAAAGTCTAAACTAGCCTACAGGTAATGAGTGTATATTCCCAACTTGCTATATATGTCCTAAACCCATGTATCCACTACCGGGATTACCAAGTGCCATGCTATTGGGCAAACCAAGCAATAATGTTACCAAGATTACCAAGTGGATACATGTTTATGCTTGAAACTGGCCCTGCTCATTCTGCCAATTCATTAATCTGCATGGAAAAGTAAATATTAACCAAGTACATGGAAAGTAAATCTAATCTAAGTGAAAGTGTTGCAATGAATAAGAATCAATCTCGATCTTATTGTCATTCATGGAATGTTTCTAGGTACATTGCCACTTGAATAAGATGTTGTACAACTAACTCAAATCCAAACTATGGGCACTCACTAACTATTCTCTAATACTACAAAATAAAACTGCAAGAGTTTGGATACTCTATTGATAAAAAAATTAAACTACTATGGATCGTGTGCCCATGTGTCATATTTATAGGCAAGCACACATCCTGTGATATCGAATATCCGATAACGTAACTTGTATGATGATATCAGTTATCCAATATTAGGGCCTATGCAAAATACGATTCATCATACCCCCATGATTGAATGAAAACTTGTCCTCAACTGAACAAAAGGAGGAACCAATTATTTACAAAATATTGGAAAGGTATGGGATTATTGACTAACTAATTGACACAAACACTGACTCTGAGTGCCGCATTACAAAATTTTATTCGAGTGGATGTAGACAAAATGAAAAAGTGACAAAAAGATTGGGAAAACATTTAAGATTACAAAGTTTGCAGAGGTCTTCAAAAAGCTGTTGAAGATGATTCTTCTTGTTGCCACTAGCAGTGGCAGACTTCTAACCTTAATTGCTATGTTGATGCTTCTCTGGTTATGCAGAACATTCTCGAATACTGGGTTGAAATTTCTTCACATCGTCCCATGGAGCTAGCAATCATGTGATGTTTAAGGTGTAATCCTGTATGTGCTGTCCATGGGCAAATCCTCTATTGTCCCTCTCTTGGCTTCATTTTTATTCCTGGCAAAAGACCTTCTTCCTTAGACATTTCTTTTAGCATCATCTATAGTCACCAAAGGATCAACATTAGTTTTGGTAAATTTTCCTTAATAATCAACACTTTTTAGATCCATTAGTTTGCATTTAAGCACAAGGTGATGACAACGCACTATGCCCAAGGCTATGAGGTAACTAAAATCATCAAGCTATTCACATTATTTTGGTCAATTACTATTAGTTACCATGATGTTCGAACATAGGATGTTAAAAAAACATTTCAAAAAATTTCAAAGTAGGCATCCCTAGTCCCCATGACAAATAAGCATAACTTTGGAAGTGCACAAGTTTTCAAACAATTAAAATCAAAGGTCCAATTTAGAAAATGGCCAAGAAAGTTTTTGGAAGTTGAAGGATATTGAGATAGAAAAGTAGGAAAAATTAATTAAAATTGATGAAAAGTAGTTTTAAAAGCATGCATAAATTTAGAGAAACCATCACTAATGTTCTAGAAGATGTGAAAGTTAGTTCAAATCCATGATCAATGAAAGTTATGCAAGTGGGTCCTCCCCAAAGTAGGCTCTTGCCATAATGACCTTGCATAACCACTTCTAGAGATGTTTGTCGGCACCTTAGAAGTTAAATGTAGATAATGTCTTTGTTCTAAACAACACACAACTACCTTGGTTGGGATGTTAGACTATACTAGACAAAACCAAAAAGGCTCATAATTGTATGCATCAATGTGGTGAATAATGGGATGAGAATGGCTTGTAGAGATTAGGATGCAAGGTGCTTTATCATGTCTGTAATAGGTTCTTGTGTTAAATGTGATTTAAATGATCATAATACCTATCCTTCCAAGTTTAGACCAAGTCCATACCATTAATAGTGACCTCACATTAATGTGTTCTATCCTACTGACCAGCATGAGTCCACAACCACCACAAGAACGATCATCACTCCAAAAAGAGAAGAAAGGAAAAGAAGGAAGGAATTGTGTTAGTTAGAGGGGCACCTTTAGGCATGGGTAACATGTCTTTCTAGCCCCATAACTAGTGCTTGTAGCCCATTATTGTGTCTAAGGGGTGTGCTTGGAATTTCCATTATTGTTTTTGTTTGTTTATTTTTTTCTCTTTTCTTTAAATTTTAAATATTTTTTGAAATGGGAAAGACACCATGTAAAGACATAGCTTTATTTTTATTGGTTAATGGAGGAGTGATGATACATTCTAAGAGAAGTCATAAACCACACAAAGGAAGTCAAGAAGAGAACCCAACAAGACACCTTGAGGTCACATCCTTTGCCATTCCCACTTGGCCATTTCCTCTTTCTTCGAGGTACAATGATCATTGATGAATTTTAGTTTTATGAAAGAAGAACCAAATTTCTTTCATGACAAAGACCTTATTATTTAAAGAACTAAAGGGATGGATGAGGTGGTCTCACTACTACACAAAATTACTTACCTAATCGTCTTAATTTTATAGCATGAAAACCCAACACATAGCATTGACTTCTACATCATGACTTGAAAATATTATTAACAAAAACATAAAAGACATTCATATAGCATAAAGAAAATGACTCAAGAAAAGAGAAAATTATAAAGAAAAAAGAAAAATAGCAAGAAATGGAAAACATATTAAAATTAAGAAAATATGGAAAGAAATAGAAAAATGATAAAAGATTGTAAAGCAAAAAGGTAAAAAACACTTATTAGTTCTTGATTTAGGATGGGGCATCTCCCCCAGGACTAATCTCTTGATTGCGATAAGAATTAATAAGCACTATGGCTGGTTCCATGCATCTTTGAAATAGTTTTACACTCTTATTTTCAAGCCACTGGGTGTCTTCTAGTTTAGTGGCTATTGCATAAACTGGTTTTTGCTCACACACTTGTTTCTGAACTTTATGATAGGTTAATATAGGGGTTATGTGAATATTTCTAACTTTCAGCCCACAACTGCACTCTTTATCATTATTAGTAATGCATGGAGGTTTCTATCTTTCCATGGTAGGTTTATCTTTTATGTTGTGTGCTGGAGTGGTGATGGTTGTTGGCTTTTGCATATGATTAGGAGACATTATTCCAAATAGGAAGGATGTTGCACCAAATTGGCCTTGTGTAGGTTTTGATGTGCTAGTAGATCTATGAGTTTTACACTTACGAGTGGGAATCATCCTAAAGAAAGGATGTTTCCAAGGTTTTGGTGGAGATCTACTAGACTTATCATTTTTGTGTATGTTCATAGCACAAGAGGCATTTTTTCTGTTGATGTTGTGGTGCCAAACCTTCTTGTGTTGTTGGCGGTGACATGTNAGAGGCCATCATCAAATGAGCACTAACCTTACTGCCAACCATACCTGTATGGATATTACATTCAACAACATGTTTCCCCAATGGGTTCTACTTCCTCTACCTCAAATTATTGCTACCACTCTCCTAAATATCATCAACCCATAGCATCTTCTATGGAATCACGACCTCACACCTCTTACCCTCCATCACCTCCTTAATATTCTCATACTTCCCTTTATTACATGTCACCGCCAACAACACANGTCTATAATTACCTTGTGAATAAGGTAATTTCCTAGGCATTTACTTTTGTACAAACTTAGGATTCAAATCAAAAGTGCAATACCCATGTAGATGTAACATGACCGGGCAATAGCCCTTTGAATGTTCATATAGATGTCACATCCATCATTATCTTCGATGGTTGAGTCTATAGCCTCTTCTTCTAGAACAATTTTTCCTTTTTGCCAATAAGTGTTTCTAGCTATTTCTTAGTTCTTTTTCCTCTTCTTGTTTTGATCACATGATTTTTTTTGCGTTACTCTCTACTCTATGGTTTTCATGTAAGTTGTAACTTTATCATTCATTAACTCCACATCTTATCTATCCTTGCTTCAAGCTCATTGATAGACTTTTGTATTGACAAGGTTTTTTGTGAAATCACCTCATTGTGAGCTGCCTCTTTTTCCACATCATAGATAGGGACCCTCTTCTTTTAAATAGTTGGATCCTAGTTATATTCCTCTACATTCTCTCATTTACATAGCTCTCCTTCTTCTTTTACCACCTGCTTAATTAGCCTTTGTATTTGATGGGCTTGTAGTTCGTATAACTAATCTTGGGCATAAATCCCAAGGGTCTCCCTCATTTGATTATAAAGACCATCTATGCTATGGGAAATTTGCTCTTTTTGAGAGAGTCATGGCTGAGACATCTATGTAGTAGCGAATAGTATCTATCCAAGTTCACATTCAAGGGTTCATGATTTTCTTAATTCCCTCGGATTTATTTTTTCAAGTTGGACACTCTCACATAGGTTTGCTATTTTTCATTGAAAAGTTCCAACATTGTGGACCATCAATGGATTGAATTTGGTTCCAACGATCTATACCAACTTTTAGCTTTGTCAACTAGTGTCCTAGGAAAGAGATTAAGCTTTTGCCACTTATGTTAAATATTTTGCAAGGCACAAGCTTAAATATTTTGTAAGTGATGTTGTGGATTAGAATTGTAGCATCCCATAAATTTAAGAATGTTATTCATAGGAAGCCGTTTGATGTGGTTGTCCCTTTGATGCCTGTGGGGTATTTGAATTACCTCTCTAATCTATGATAGGCCACTAGTTGTTAACAAGGGTTCATTTGTACTAGACAAGTCATCATGAGAATCTATATTTCTATTTGTCTGATTGTGATGATCTTGTCTATGCTCACTTTGATGTCTTTGATCTTACCCTTGGGTTCTATTTCTATCATCATCTTAATTCCTTAGCAGAGCTCTATATCTACACCTACGTTCGTCTTCATTAGAACTAGATGTTAAAGAAGAAGAGGAAGATGGTGAACTGGGAGAATGACCATGGCTCCTATATTTTCCCCCATGGTCCCTTGATGTATCTCTTCTAGGTTTGGAGGAGGTCTTAGGCCTTGAGGTCCTCCTTGTTCTAGGAATTTCTCCATCTCCTCTAGGATTATCTATACTAGCTAAATGTAGTCTTTAAGTGTAGTAAGGATCTAAATGAACATATGAAACCATTTCTTAAGGTTATTCACTCCAATTCTCTTTAGTATAGATCCTATCATTTCTCCTATGAGTGTTCTTATCATACGATGCATTATTGGTCCTATGTGAAGAAGACATGATTTTAAGATGTGTGACTTAAAATATTAATATTTTCTAAAAGATAAAGCATTAACACTTTTACAATGATCATGTATAATATAACTAATCTAGATAACTAGCACCATCCCTGGCAATGATGCCAATGATGAGCACTAGGTACCCCCTACGCTAAACTATATGAATCACAAGTGTTCACCCATGAACCAGATGAATTCCATGGATGGGACTAGTTGTGGCATCTAGATTGTTATGCCTTGATCACAGTTTGCTATCTTCCCACTTGGACTAGTGGTAGCTTTGTCATGTATGATTTAGTCCCAAGTGAGACATATGATTGTTGATGTTGTTTTAGCCTTATGCTACTCCTAACAATAATAGGGAAATTAATTATTTAATCTAATTAATGATGGAAAGATAGAGTCTAAACTAGCCTATGAGCAATGAGTGTCCGTTCCTAGCTTGTTGTACATATTCTAAACTCACACATCCGCTACTGAGATTACCAAGCACTACGCTCTTGAGCAAACCAAGCAATAACATTACTGGGATTATCAAGTGAATACATGCTTATGCTCGAAATTGGTCATGCTCATTTCACGAATTCATTAATGTGCATGAAAATGTAAATATTAACTAAGTACATGGAAAATAAATTACTTAGAAAGTAAACCTAATCTAAGTCAAAGTGTTGCAATGAATAAGAATCAATCTTGATCTTATTGTTGTTCATGGAATGTGTCTAGGTACATTGCCACTCAAATAAGACGTTGTAAAATTGACTTAGATTCACATTGTGGGTAGTCATTAATTGTTCTCTAAGACTATGGAATAAAATTGCAAGAGTTCAACTACTCTATTGACAAAAGAATTAAAATACTACGGATTGTGTGTCCAAGTGCTGTATTTATAGGTAGGCACGCATCCTACAATATCAGATATCCAATAACGTAACTTGTGCTTAGATATTAGGACCTATGAAAAATATGATTCATCAACATAGAATATCTCTAGCCTATCTCCATTTTGACCATCTTGTCTCAATCATATTTCTTATATTTTTATAAATTTCACCATCTAATTAGAGTATGAATCCTAGGTAGCAATACTATTTGCAATGAGAAATTTTATTACTTTCTACTTCTAAAATTTAATTAAAATTTTACTACTTTTGTTGTATTCTCAAAAGTAGAAGTAGAATTAGAGTGTTACTTTTGTTGTATTAATTAAAATTTAATGTAGAGAACCCATGATGCTTTTTACTCCAATAATCAATATGTAGCCTAGAGCATCCATAACGAACATTAAGCCTAACAAGTATACTAAAGGAGAATCATAATAACATCATCATAGCAAGTTAAATAATCATGCAATAATAATAAGAAAGGGCTTCCCACACAATAGGATTAACATGCACAAACTTGTAGTACTTTATATTATATGCAATTACTGAAAAATTATATTAGTTACTCCACCTATACATATGAATTGATCAAGTAAATCAGCTTATTGGATAAAGTCATTTCCCACTTGATGAATCATAGTTTGCTAGGATTTGATATCGAGTATGTGATATTGAGTACATGATATCGGGTATGCAATATCTCAACCCAGATATGATATCGTATACATGATATCGTGATTCCTATGTTGGCCTATAAATATAGCACTTAGGCGCATGGGGAGGAGTCAGCTGATAAGTCTTTAGGTCGAGTATTTTTGTTAGTTTTTAGTTAGCTTTCAGTTCTTTTCCAAGTGCATGCTCGTAGTGTGATGCTTGTAATTGGACATGCACACAATTGACAATAAAGATCGAGATTACTCCATCATTGCAGCATTCACTTAGTTTTTTAATTGTTTAATTCTTAATTATTATTTATTGTTTTCTTAGTTAATATTTTTTTTATTTTCATTTACTATTCCTATTGTTAACGTAGAATGAGTACATCTTAATCATGAACATTTAAGTGTAACTACACAGTAACCCAGTAGCGTATCAAGTAGTCCTTCAAGTGATGTGCACTTGGTAATCCCAGAAGTAGTACACGAAGTCCAAGATGCATATGGATAATTAAGAATAGATGCTCATCGCACTTAGGCTAGCTTAGATTTTATTTCCTATTGCTTATTAGTTTAATCAAGCTATTTTTCATTGTTTCTAAGAGTAGCATAGTATTAGAAACCACATCATACACCTCACTCTAGACTAAACTATACATGACAAAGCAAATACTAGTTAAGGTGGGAAGACAACAAACTGCGATTAACGTATAACTATCTAGGTGCCACAACTAGTTCGTTCATGGAGTTCGATCAGATCACGTGTACATGCTCATATTCATATGGTTGAGCGTAGGGATACCTCACCACTCATCACTGGCATTGTTGCTAGGGATGATGCTAGTTATCTAGATTAGTTATATCATACAAGATCGTTGTAACAGGGGATTAATAATATATCTTTCAGACAAAGAAATTAAATTCAATTAATTCACATAGAATTCACAATAATGTCTCTTTCGCAAGACAATGATAATGCAACATCTAGCAAGGCAATTCATTGGAGAACCAACAAAGGAGTTTGGAGTACTCAATCTTATGTAGGAGTTTCATATGTTCATAGACACCCCAATGATACTCAAGGACTTTTGTCATCAAAATTAGACACCTCTAGTGAACATGGGACATCACTTAAAACAAGGGGGATTGTAAGGCCTAGGACCTTCTCAATGGGTAGCAATTGTACATTAGGGGATGATTGGGAGACTTACAAAAGTCATGACAAGTTTTTCAGTTCCCTCTCTTTCTCTACTCTTTTAATGTCGGGTTGTGACACAGATGACTATTCCTCAAGGGGTTGGTGTAGAAACAAAAATTGAACCCACGAGAAAAATAAAGAATGCCAACATGAACATAGAAAACATTGTTCCAACTCACAAACTCTCAACCTATTTAGTGACGATGAACCCCTATTGGCCACTAAGAGCCTAATGCATATAACAGAGGCCACTTAGATATCCCATAGGCATTGCCAGGAAAGTCATCTACCCAAGCTTGATTTAAACAACTTTTCTAAGTTCTCAGGAGGCTAAGATTTAGATTTGCAACATCATTTACAAGCCTTCTATGATGCCTGTGTATGGAATAATGTTGAGAATGGGTGGAAAAGGCTTAAGCTCTTTCCTATGACACTTGTTGACCAAGCTAAAGTGTGGTACAGGTCTTTAAAATCGAATTCAATTTGATGTTGGCCTACAATGGTAAAACTCTTCAATGAAAGATATCAAACCTATGCAAGAGTGTCAACCTTGAGGAGAGAAATCCAAGAGTGGAAAAAAGCGCAACATGAACCCTTGGACATGGCCTTAGAAAGATATTACTCTTTGTTAAATAAATGCCTAGGCCATGGGTTCTCTGAGGAAAGGCTAATGTATCACATCATGGATGGGCTCTGTAATGAAACAAGGGAGACCCTAGGAATGTATGCCCCAAGCAGGTAGAAAAAGAAGAAGGAGAAATAGCCAAATGGGAGAATGTTGAAAAATCTCAATAGGACCAAACTCTTGAAGTAACAAAGGTCCATAATCATAAATAGGAGAAGTCAACTCACCTTGAGGAGGTGAAATCATTTCTACCTTTGCCGATACTAAAATCACTAGATGAAATCAAGGAAAAGATCAACAAGATGATGAAGTTGGTACGTGAAAAATGTAGAGAATATGTAGACATTATTAGAGGGAGACTTACACAAGATAACTTTGATGATCAAAACAAATAGAGGATACCAAACCTAGAAATAGGGCAAAACACCATTCAACAATCAGAAAGAAGGGTTGAAGAAAATGAGGATAGGGGCTCAACTAGAAAACATAAGTATTGATGTGATGTTTACTTGTATGATCACCCAAGAGGCCAATGTCCAATCTTGTTACATCTACATGAGCATTGGGGAAGAATGTTACATCCAGATTTCATACAGAAGTACATGGTTGGGCACATCCTTGTCCCACAACTTTATGGGAAATTTCCACAACTGATCATACTATCTATGGGTAAATTCTTATCGGCCTCAGTATTGTGCTCAATCATAGTGCCAAAACCCCCAGTTGTGGGGGAGGCCATCGCCAAACTGGCCACACCCTTTGTATCACCCAAAACCAAGCGCTTATTATGTTTAACACCTTGTTTCTCCAACTAGATCAACATCCTCTACTTCACCTTGTCATTATCACTCTCCCAAGTATCATCAACCCATGTCCTCTCCTACAAGATCACCACCTCATGTTTCTTACACTCCTTCCTCTCAATATTCTCATCCTTCACCTCCTTCTACATTACCACTAGTTGTACTAGAAGGTTTTGCACTACAACACTAACCAATGAATGTTACTTATGCTGCTACTATCAATAGCAATGGGAGTCCTCCATAATGTCGAAAGCATCCTTTCTTTAGGCATGTCCGTAGAAAGAAATAGCATGGTTCTGAAACCATTGCATCCTCCAACTCAGCACAAGCCCAACACTATGATGCACCTTCCTCTTCAAACTCAATGCCTCCTATTATCTTATCCAAGCCACCAATCAATACTCCAACAACCATGTAGCCTAATGAATATAACCACGTAGGGAGACATATCAATCCTTGCATACCATCTTATGGTCACGAGTGCCATAGTAGGTCAGATTCTTATCACATGACCACATCTTATAATTTGCCCCACTATGCCTACTATAATCAAGTGTGTGAACCTCAATTTGAGTACATTGCTGTCACCACATCAAAAGACACCCAGTGGTTTAGATATGACTGGACCCCAATATTTCCAACATGCATGAATCCAAACTTTCCATTTATTAATTCTTACCATGATCCAAGGTTTAGTTATGGGGGATACCCCCCCAATTTTAATAAGTAAAAATAGTAAATATTTTTCCTTTTCTTTGGTTTTACAATTTTTATTTTCTAATTCTTCATCTTTCAATTTGTTGTGTTATCTTTTTGAGGGCGATCTCATCTATGAATAAAAATACTCATGTGACCTTTTGGTTGAGGTGTTATTCTATGTTATTGGTTCACAAGGGACTAATTATTTGGACAGTGAGCCCACAACATCCACCCACCCATTCTATTAATAAGAGGTTCTACTCTGGGTATGATGATATTATTATTTTCATTAAAACTTAAAGTAACTTTGTACTCATTATGCCCAAAGTAAAGAGTGATGAACTAAGAGGGAATGGGAAGGGTGTGAAATCAAGGGGACTTGTGGATTCTCTTTGGTGACATATGTAGATGCTATCATGTAGCTTGGTTGTACTAACATCCTTGTAGATCTAATGAAAAATGGGAGTAAGAGTTATGAAAAAGGCACTTAATAAAGGAAGTCAATGCTATTTTGGGGGGTCCCACTAGAAAGACATGCGCACATGTCTGAAGGTTGGTAGCTTTTCCAGATGACTTTTGGGAAAGACAAAGTGCAAAAAGCAGCTAGAAGAAGAAAAAGACAAGAAAAAAAAGAAAGAAGAGAAAAAGAAAAGTAAGAGAAACAAATAAGAAATGAAGTGGAAAATAAAAGTCCAAGAAAAATGTGTCATAGAAAAATTTGAATCACTCCTCCCTTACGTAAAATGCCAAGTGATCATATGCTTTGCTGTCATGACACTCTTATGGTTGTCTATCATTGGGATGAAATAATGCGAATTCATTGATCAGAGGTATGGACTTGGTTTTGATCTTGGAGCGAAAGGCTAATGGTACTTTAATCACACACAACACTTAGGATTCATTGTGCACAAGGTAAGTTACCTCACATCCCGATCTTTGCAATCGCTTCTATAATTCATCTCATCTCATAGTCCAAGTACTTTAACTTGTGTCTTGTGTGGCATAGAATTCATAACTCATAATAGTGGTGCTTAACATGTGTGTGTTTTGTTGCATAGGTGTAGGCTGCATTTAACCCTTCTAGTGCCTACAGACATTTTAAGGTGTGGTTACACAAGGGCATTGTAGGTTGGAACTTGCTTTGGGGAGGATCCACTTATGTGACTTTTATGATTTGTACTTGTTGCACACCACCACATCATTTTATACCCTCCAAGTACTCCATTGCCAAATCTATTCTTTCCTTTGTCATAATTTTATTGAACATTCTTCAGAACCATTACATGTCCTTTTATATGTCACCTAAATAGATTAGGTTTGACATCAAACTTTTAGAGCAACCTTGAAAAATTTCTAACTCTAGATTCACACTAAGCAACAAATTAAACATTTATTAAAGGCAATGAATAAGGTATAACATAACCAAATTTCTTTAAACAACCTTACTAACAATTGGTCCTTGTGTGATTACAAATGGCTCCTAAAAGAGGACAGCAAGGAGGACCTTCTCAAGGTGCAACTAAATGCCTGAGAGGAGGTAGAGGCCAAGGACCTCATGCAGAACTTGCAGAGTAGGAGGCACAATCATTCAGCATTCATTAGGAAACTCCTATCACTAAAAAATTTGGCCAAGAAAAAGGTGGAGAGGTTAGGAACAGAGCCTATGAAGAGGAATGATGGCTATTTATGACATGGTATGTCAAGGCAAATCAAGTGTTCTCGTAGCTACCATGTTTGTGGGAAGTGTCGACTACATCAAACATTGTAACATCAGCATGGATGGCTCATGATCCTTCGATAGAAGAGGAGAAACTTTAGGCACTTCTTCAAAGGTATCAATTTCAGAAGCCTAGAGTGCAGGACAAAGGAAAGGCACCCATGGAGAAGCCACCACCATTGGGAATCACATGAGTTCCACAGGTTTTGTATTTTGTGTCTATATCCAAATTTCGTTTAATCCCACAATGTGGCATGAAACTGTCCATGGTCATTTAATAATCCCATACCTATCCACTATTTGTAATCGAATGAACTTGTTCCTTACTTTTTTTAACTCGAGGATGAGTTTTTATTCAGTTGTGGGGGTATGATGAATTGTAGTTTGCTAGGCTCTGATATTGGGTACACGATATCTTAGTGTGGATACAATATCGTATACACGATATTGTGATTCCTGTGTTGGCCTATAAATATAGCACCTAGTTGCATGGGGAGGAGTTAGCTGGTAAGTCTGTAGGTTGGGTCTTTTTGTTAGTTTTTAGTTAGCTTTTAGTTCTTTTCGAAGTGCATGCTCGTAGTGTGATGCTTGTAATTGTACGGAGCCTTTGTTTGAGTGTGCCGTACTTGGACATGCACATAATCAACAATAAAGATCGAGATTACTCCATCATTACAACATTCACTTAGTTTTTTAATTTTTTAATTGTTAATTATTATTTATTTTTTTCTTAGTTAATGTTTCTTTTATCATCATTTACTATTACTATTGTTACGTAGAATGAGTACATCTTAATTATGAACATTTAAGTGTAACTATGTGGTAACCTAGTAGTGTATCAAGTAGTGCTTCAAGTGATGTGCACTTGGTAATCCTAGAAGTAGTACATGAAGTTCAAGATGCATATGGATGATTAAGGATGGATGCTCATCGCACTTAGGCTAGCTTAGATTTTATTTCTTATTGCTTATTAGTTTAATCAAGTTATTTCTCATTGTCTCTAGAAGTAGCATAGTATTAGAAACCATATCATACACCTCACTCTAGACTAAACCATATGTGACAAAGCAAATACTAGTCCAAGTGGGAAGATAGTGAACTTCGATCAACATATAACTATTTAGGTGCCACAACTAGTCCATCTATGAAGTTCGACTGGATTGTGTGTACACGCTTGTATTCATATGGCTGAGCATAGGGGTACCTTGCCACTCATCTCCAGTTTCTTGAATGCATAAGAAATTTTATCAAGCAAGAGGATTGGAACAACATCACATGGGAGAGGTTTTTATCTAGTCCTACACTTCTTTTAGTGGTTGTTCCAAGAATGGACAAAAGTTTAACTCTTGAAGCATCGATTTTTGGACCTCTCGCAATCTAATTTGATTCAGGAAAGCGTTTGTTAAGGTCACCTCTAGATTTGTTTGTGGTGCTAGCACATCATCACAATGGGAGTGTTCTATTGCTGCTATTGGTTTTGGAATCTGTTAGATAGATTCCACTGTTGCCTCCTCCCTGAGAGGACTTGTGGCATGGGTTGTTAATGGTTTTTCTTGGGCATGTTCTTGGCCTCTTTCTATTTTAGGCCATTCTTCCCTTGGTTGAGATGGTCCTACTTCCTGTGTGTGCTTCCCTTTTGGTGCCATCTATGGTCACAACACATCAGTGGATTAGTAGATATAATGTGTAACTTCAAAGTTTTGAATACCTTCTCTTGTTACTTAGTCATACTTTGGCTAAGGTTGAACCATGGTAGATTGATTACTTTATTAATTATTTATTATAAATGTCACTGGAGCTCGTTAGAAAGGTTTAAATCTTGTAATTTGATGTTTAACAGTTGATTTATTAGTTAAAACTTTGTGGGAGTTAAAAAAAATGGGGAAGAAGTTTCTATTAAAAATGGTACATTTATGCCCCCATGATGAAGACTTACCTTTGGTAGCTATAGGGTTGAAGAATGGAATGATTTGGATAAATGATTTGTAAGTTATGGGATCTAGAAGGTTTTGGGCTTTGAAAAATTGAAAAACTCCTTTGGTGTTTGTGAGAAAATGTAAAATTTTCAAATTGGGATCACATCTATTTATAGTATTTTTCCCTTGTGTTGAAGTGGCCTTGTATATGGGGCCTCATATGTGGCTCTATTGACAGGGCCTCGTATATGGGGCCCATAGGCAAAAATTTTCAAATTTGAATATCTCAAAAAATATGAGGAAATTTTAATGAATTTGGGGTCTATGGAATTCTAGAAAAGCCAAGAATATATTAAAATCATCAAAGGTGATCTTTGAAAGCTCAAAAGTTGTAAAATTTTATGGAAAACATATTTAGTGAACAAAATATGTAAATGAGCACATGGTTTGATGTGGAAGATGGGTGTACAAAAGATTTGGTTTGCAAGAGTGCTTAAGGAAAAGGTGCTTAACGAACCCAACCAAGAGATATGCAAGTGGGTCCTCCCCATAGTAGGCACACACCTTGTTTGCCCTTACATAACCTCAACCTAAGGAGTCCATTGGCCCCATAGTTGATTAATGGTCGATGGAAGTTAAGGATCAAAACTTTGAAGATTCTACTTAAGAGATCAAGTACATCAAACCAAGACATAGAATCAAGAACATGGGCACTAGCAGTGAGGTGAATTATGGTAAGCATAGATGGAAGATGGGGAAGGTGTAATGGAATTCCAAATTGAGATCATAAGAAGTCCCTTGTGGATGTTGTGTTTAACATGACTTGAGAAGATCCATCCTTAATTTAGACCAAAACCAACTACTTTTAGTGACTTCGCATCACTA
>MNCI01014010.1:245730-283277 GCA_015680685.1 Gnetum montanum
AGTTGGAAGGAAGAGATCTAAAAAATTAAGCATGGTTGTCCATCCATTGAGGTATTCATTGCACTGGCTTACTTGGTCTCATGGAAAAGCTTTAATTATTAGATATTGACCAACTGCTTTTTATTTGGGCTCTCTAGTTTGTATATGGTCATGGCCTTAGAAGGAAAGGTTTCAGCAATTATATAAGGTCCCTCCCACAACATTTGAATTTTTTTATGGTACATGTGTCGGGTTCTAGTAGAAAACCTTATCTTCCTGTTAAAATTTTACTTTTTGTATTCTAAGGTCATGTCTTTGCTTATTAAATGCCTTATGCACTTCATTTAAAGATAGGGCTACCAACAAGTTTTTGTCTAGCATGTTGAGGTTGATCAAACTTTCTTTTTATGCTAGGATTATGTCAAGATTCTGTTCATAGGTGGTTGAGAGTGTGTGGAGCTTGGATTGAATTGGAAGCATTGAAAGTTTTCCATACACCAACTCATAGGAAGAGTAGCCAATAGGGAGTTTCCATGTTGAGCAATAAGCCTAAAGGACATCATTGAGTTTTGTGCTCCAATCTCTCCTATATTTACTTGTGATCCTTGTTAGGATCTTTGTGATCTCTCTATTATTTACCTCTACTTGACCATTGGCTGGGGATGATAAGGTGTTGTTAATATATGTTTGATCCCCAAGAATTGCATAAGTTTTCAAAAGGTGACACCTGTAAAGTGAGCTCCATTATCAAAAATTAGTACACATGGCATCCCAAACCTATTTAAAACATTTTGTTGTACAAATCTAGTAGCAGTGGATGATGTACAATCAATCATGGTTGTTGCTTCTACCCATTTGGTGTAGTAGTCAATTACTACGATGATATACACCTTTTCATTGGACATGGATGTGATGAAACCCATGAAGTCTATGCCCCATATGTCAAAGGGCTCTAGTGGTTGAATCCCTTGTTGAGGACCTTTCATTCAAGTGGTCATCCCACCATTTCATTGACAATGCTTACAAGATTGGAGAAATTGGTGGGCATCCTTGAAGATTATAGACCAATAGTATCCTACCATCAAGATTTTTATGGTCTTGCACCTCCCTTCATAGTGGCCTGCTTAAGGACATTTGTGAGCATCTTGGAGAACACGTAGTTGATCTGCATCAGGGACACACCAACGAACTAGGCCATTAGTACACACCTTATAAAGGTATCTATTGATTTCTATTAAGTACTTTATTCAATGAAGAAACTATTGTTTTTTCATAAAATTTAGAACTTATGGCATCTCCTAAGTGAGAAGGTAAGTGAGGATGCCATCGTACCATTTTGTGTTTGTAGGCATTTGTTCATTTATTGCTCATGTAAAGAGAAGTTCATTTGGAAACTGATTAGAGAGTGGACTCTTCTCCTCTTTGCTATTTCATCTTAACCTAGAGAGGTGGTCAGTGATCACATTCTTAGTTCCTTTTTGATCTACCATTGTAAGATCGAATGCCTACAAGATCATAAGCCACTATATGATATGGGGGCTTACCATCAGCTTGTTTATTAGAAAGTAGATGGCACTGTGATATGTGTGCACAAACACCTTATAGCTAAGTACATAGTTCCTAAAATTTTTAAGAGCATACACCACTACCATTAGTTCTTTCTCCATTGTGGTGCAATTCAACTATGCACCCACATTGCTTCAGCTCATGCAATGGATATGATATGGATGTTTCTTATCGTCTAACTATGTAAGCATGACTCCCAAGGCATAACTAGATGCATCCATAATTATGTGAAATGATTTGGACTAGTTTGGTGCCTGTAGAATTTGAGTTTCTATGAGTTTGTCCTTTAATTGTTGGAATGCATGTTCATACTCCTTAGTCTAGATGAACAGAGCATCTTTCTTTGTAACCTTGATCAATGACTTTGCAATCTTAGAGAACTTCTCTATGAATTGTTGGTAGTAGCTAGTATGTCCAAGGAATTGTTGGCATGTGATTCCTTGGATGAACCGTATCTTTTTTGGATCTACCTCAATCCTTTCTTATAAAATTTAGTGCCATAGTACTATGACTTCTTAGACTATTATATGACTTTTCTGCTAATTGAGCCTAAGGTTTATTTCGAAACATCTTTTCAGTACATGCTCGAGGCAATTCATGGCTTGCTCAAATGTAGCCCCATAGGTAGAGAAGTCATTCATGAAGACTTCTACCCTACTACCAATTTGCTATTGGAAAATACTAAGGACTAGGCATTGAAATGTTGCAGGGGCATTACATAGATAAAATGACATCTTACAATATGAAAAAGTTCCATAGGAACTCATGAATGTTGTCTTGGCTTAATATTTTGACATAATTTAGATTTGGTTATAGCCACTATAACCATCCAAGAAGCTATATTACAATGCCTAGAGATAGTGTTGAAAATTTGGTTCACAAATGGCAATTGCAAATGATCTTTAAATGTTACCATATTCAACAACCTAAAGTTAGTGTAGACCTATCACTTGCCACCTTTCTTTGGCATAATTACAAGTGGGCTAACCCACTCACTATCTACAATGGGATAGATGAACCCTACCTTGAGTAGTTGTTCTATTTTTTTTTGATGATTTGCTTCAATTTGGGATTTAGCCAACTTTGTGGTTGCCTTCTTGGCTTCATGGCCAGGTCAGTGTAGATGCACTGCTACCATGTCCTTGGATTAATTCTAGTTAGCTTGGGATATGTCCAAGTAAAGGCTATTAGCCATTTTTTGATTACCTACAAAAGCTTGTCTTTTTGTTCAGGAGAAAATTTGCATTGATGATAACCAACTTCCCATTATTTAAACATGCATGCTCCATGACGATTGGTAGAGGTTTTAACTCTAGGGGCTCATGCTTAAAATTATCAGGGATTTCCAACTCTTCCCAATAGGTATCATCATCTTCATCATCAAAGAGTTGATGATGAACTTGCTCAAGTTCATCCATGCCTTCGACATAGGCACATGTCAGGCTCTTAGTTGGTTCCACGCATAATGTGCTAGTGTTTGAGTTAGCTGTTAGCCACTGGGTGTCCTCCTATTTTGTAGCAATTGTGTATAAGAACCTTTGAATATCTATGTCTTGTGCACACTGATTGCATGCTTTATTGTAAGTACTTTTGATGTACCATATTTTCTGCACACAATTACACTCATTATTGTTGTACGTGATGCATGGAATATGCTTCTTCTCTAAGGGTCCAAATTCATTTTCCTTGGAGATTTCCAAGGAGAGGTTCCTTATGCCCATTTATGCATCAATCGTGCTTAACCATGCCCTTCCCATAATGATGGGAAAGTCATCTTTGCAATTCTCAACCTTGATCACCCAAAGATGAGTAGGATAGGACCACTCACTAACTATGGTCACAATGTCCTCCACTAAATCCAAAGGGACAGTGATTGATTGGTCTACCAATTTCAAATAAATTTTGCTCTTCTTGAGAGGTGATAGGTTCCAAGCTTTGTACATGTCATAGGAGATGAAATTGACACTAGAACAAGAATCAAGAGGAGCCTTGCATGGATCATGTCCAGTGATCTGTAAGAAAATAAGAGGACTTTTTGAGTTTAATCATTTCATGGGAAGGTTGCCAGCCTTGATCCAATTAGAAACAACATGAGTAAACATCACAATGTGGATATGAGGCTGCATTTGGTTTGAAGGGCACTTGAATGTGTTTAATGCAGAGGATGAGGATGTTGGAGATACAGGGTGACCAAAAGCATTAGGTTGTGATAGTTTTGAAGGACTATTGGGTCAGAAAAATGGTCATTTCCTAGATTGATTATCCAAACCATTTGGTTGGAAGGATGGTTATAAATTCATAGCCCTTGTAGCATTTTGTTGTTGTGGTTGTGGGGGAATTTCACCCTGCATGGATGGAGTAGGAGATAACTAGGTAGAGGGAGGAGGGATGTGTGCTGATGGATGTGGAGGATGGTAAGGATATGGGTGGTCCCCTTGAGTAGAAGGTCAATGAGTTTGATGGTACTCTGGAGGGTAATAGTCATGTTGGAATGAGGCATGGCTTGTAGAGCATCGTGGAGAAATGGGTTATTGAACATAGTACTTGTATGGATCTAATTACTTGTAAGGGTACTATTGTCTTGGTAGTGGCATTCCCCACAATTATGGTTGGTGCCACTATTGATATTACTCATATGATTGTGGTGGAGCTCCACCTGGATAATAAGCTTGTTATTGCTTGTGGAACTGCCTTGGATTGCCTTGAGGATAAGGTAATTATCTAGGTACTTGCCTACATGCTAGTTGAGGATTCAACACATACACCCCAAACTCTTATAAGTGTGACATCATAGAGAAACATCCATTCGAATGGTCATAGTGATAGATGTCACAACTAGTATCATCATCAAATTCTATCTCCATAACTTCTTCTATTGTAGCAACTTTGCCCTTACCTCTCTGGTAGGCACCTTCAGCTTCTTTCCACCTCTTGCAATCATGATCACTATTTTGCTCTTTGGATGCTTTAGCAATCTTCATAGCAATTTGGAACTTTTCATCTAAAGAGTCCCATAATTTATCAACCTTTGCCAAAATATCATAAAAATATTTTTGAATGGGCAAAGTTTTTCTATTCACCACTTTGTTGAGTGGTGACTCCTCCTTGTCACAAAATTGGACCTCCCTTTTCCTGATGGAAGGATCCCTATTATACTCTTCTACACTTTCCCTTTTTCACAACTCATCTTCTTCTTTTGCTACTTGCTCAATCAGCCTTTGTATCTAATGAGCTCTTAATTTAGATAGTTTCCCTTAAGCATAAACCTGAAAAGTTCTTTTGGTTTCTACTCTAAGCCCATCTATGATGTGGTAGAGTTGTTCCCTCAAAGAATAATCATGGCCAGGGCATCTATGTAAGAGAGAATAATATATGGCCATGGTGGCATCTAAGGGTTCATGTGTTCCTTGTTTCCAACCTTGGATTTGCCTTCTTAGATTAGACACTCTTAAGTATGCTTGGTATTTGTCATTAAATAGTTCTAGCATGGTACTCCATCTACAAATGGANTTGGTGTTTGTCATTAAATAGTTCTAGCATGGTACTCCATCTACAAATGGATTCTAGCTCTAAGTACTGGTACTAGCTTTCAACCTCTTTGATGAGTGGCCTAGGGAAGAGTTTGAGTTTCTTCTAATCATTTTCAATGTTCTGCAAGGCACAAGCATCATGGAAATCTTGTAGATGTGTATGCAGATTAGAGTTATATCCCCCTCAAATCTTGGGATATTGTTCATATCTAAGCACTTGATCCAACTATCCTTCACATGCCTAGTTGGAATCTTAACTACCTCTACAATGTTAAGCATGCTTCGAGTTGCTAAAAAAGGCTCATCATCATCATTATTTCATTATCATCGATGATGTCCTCTATTACCCCTTTGATTATTATGGGCATGGTGATTAATATTGTTGTCCCATTGAGCACCTCCATCATGGTTATTCTTTTTGTGACATCTTTTAGAATTAGAAGAAAAGGAAGAAGAGGATGTAGATGAAGAGGATAAAGAGGGAGGAGGACTACCACCTCCATAGTGTCTGCTAACTCCCCTTTGGTTGTCATGGCCATGTTCATCAGATTTCTTATTATCTTGATGTTTTTCTAAGCCCTTGTCTTCACTACCATCTTTGCTTGAACCTAGAATGTTTATCATAGAATGTAGATTCAAGTTCACACCCCCATCATCAAGAACCAGGGGTGGAGAATTTTCATGTTGTGAGCCTTCAGAGGGAGGGCCCTCATTATCGTCTTAGTTTAGCAACAATAAGGGATTGGTGAACCATTTTACCTTCATAGACTCATGATGCTTCTCCTGATGTCAATCTCTCCTACGTTGTGTGTCAATGGGATGGTCATCCCAGAAGTCATAATAATGCATAACATACTCCTCTTGAAGATCATGGATGCCTAACTTCTTAAGTTTTTGAAGCAGCATCACAAGCATAAATTGATCAGGGGCCATTACAATGTTTCCCTCCATATCACACCATCACAGTTGCTCATCTTGGTGTAGGATGAAGGTGAAGTTAGATACATACACATTTGGATTAGTATATGACACTTTGCATTGTAGTGGGACCTATGGTTTGACATCTTCTTACCTACGAGAAGAAGAAGACATTTTGCAAACAAGTAAAATATCAGTGTGCTTTTGTAATTATATGTTGTGTGAGAGTAATGTTGACCTTGAGTTCATTCAATGATATTAATAATGTTCACTAATCCTAGATAACACACGTTTCAACAAACAGAGTCCTCAAGAATGATGCTAATGATGAGTGATTGAGGTACCCCTATGCTCAACCATACGAATCACAAAGCGTTCACACATGATCTAGTTGAATTTTATAGACTCTATAGTTTCTAGTGCACTAGTCTTCTAGGTAGTGAACCTTGTCCTAAGGTCATTCATTGTCTTCCTAATTACACTTGGTGATGCACATGGTATGATTAAGTGTAATCGAGGCATATGATTTTTATTATTTTATGTTTTATTTCCTTTGGTACTTAAATAAAGAGATGAAGTGGTTTAATGACTATTCTAATTTAACTACTTATCTAGCCTTTAACTAGTCCTAACATAAGCATTCGATCCTACTTTTCGTACATGTCTTGAACTCACATATCCACTACTGGTTACCAAGCACTATGCTACTAGGTGTATCAAGTAACAATGTTGTTGGGATTACCAAGCGAATACATGTTTACACTCAAAGCAGTCATACTTATGTATTTAATCTATTTATCTTAATTGATTAAAGTCTAATTTAGCTTAATTGATTGAATATTTAATAGAAATAATGAATGCATAAATAAAACATTTAAACTATCCAGAATTTTGCAAGGTTTATCAAGAAGCTTGTCTTTATTATTGTACACACTGGTGTTTTTCAGGTACAACAGTGCTTGAACAAAGATCCATACACTCAATAACTCCTGCTACGAGCATTTGGGAAAATATTCTAACTTTCAAATGTAAAAACTGTAAGAGTTTAGCTACTACTATGACTTGAATACCCATAAACATGGTTGGGAGCTTGTATTTATAGTCTTTGCTATAGTACTACATCAATGGGGCCTTGTAGACATAGAAAATGCTACGTTGATGTGGTCTTGTTGATGAGGCTATGTCAACGAGGGCCCATCAATGTGACAGTTTGACACTCATCAAACATGATAAAGAAAACCTAAGAATTTCTACTAATATTGTATAGAAGATGATATTTGATGTATGTTATAGCAATAATTTTTCTCAATAGAATATGATATTTATTATTGTAATTTTTGTCAAGCTTCTTTGCATTTTATTATAGAAGAGGTTATAGACGGCATTGACAAATTAACATGTGGAAAAGCTATAGATTCAAATAGTTTATATGTTGAATTGTTTAAATGGGCAAGAATGTCCTTTCACATAGAAATTTGAAAAAGATTAAATATTACTATTGATAATGGCCTTGTTGAACAATAGAAGATCAATAAGATAATGCTTCTTTATAAGAAAGGTGATAAGAATAATCTAACGATTGTATGATAGTTGTAAATAGTAGTTTTGCTAAGCTATTAGCTACTATTCTCAAAAGAAGAACAAGCAATTAGATAGAAACAGATAACAGAAGGATAATTTATGAAGCATATTTTTGAGATAATCATTCTACCATAGATCATCTTTTTGTTTACAAGCACTCTATCAAACTTACAAAGAAGCTTAACAAAAATTATTTATTTTTTATACATTTTATAAAAGCTTATGTTTCAATGACTTAAATTTTTTTAACTATAACTAAATAAAATCGGCAACCCCAAATAACTCATAATAATGAATTAGAAGTTACATGAAGAAGTTATCATCAAGCTCAAATATAGTAAATTATAAAATAATTTTGAAATTTAAAGTAAAGTTGGAGTGAAGTAAGATTATTGTTTATTCCTAACTCTCTTTATTCTTTTTAATGACGAGTTGTAAGATTAGATGTATAATAGATAACATAGACATGATACAAAAATAGGTTCTCAAGCAATGAACCTACTTCTTTATGTAGATGATGATGCTTGAATATCTACATCTATGAAAAGTATGTCTAATATGCTACAATTTTTTTTAAAAATTTACATTTCTTGTAGATTGTAAGTCAATGTAGAGAAAACTAAAATGATGATAGGGAACAAGAGAAACACACAATATAATTTAAAATTCAGTAATCAGAATGTACAAATCTTAGAATTTTTAAAGATAATCAGGTATTTAATATCTAAATAATTGTACATGGGATAAAATATTTTAAGGATAGAATACCAAGAGAAGTAAAAGCTCTCTATGTAATTAAAAATAAATGTAAGACATTAGGAGTTTGGGGTTAAAAGCTCAAAAAAAAATATTTTAGGTAATCATTTTTCCTATAATGTTATATGAATGCACAATTTAGGGACTAGGTTTTAGTGCTAAAAATGGAAAGATAATTGAAAAATTAAAAAAAATATTTTTACTTGATGAATTAAAAATGATGGTACAAACATCTAATTTCATGATTTTGTTAAAGTGTAATTTACTTTTTCTAGAAGTAGTAACTATTTGTTAGTTTATTACATGTATTTTAAAACTTACAAAAATTGAATAGATCAAATTTTCTAAAGTAGTTCTTGAAGACATAAAAGAGTATGGATAACATCTTTAAGGAATGTAATAGTTGAAGACTTGGGATATTTCATTAGATGAGATCATCTAAAGGACATTTGTAAGTTGGTTAGGCAACAAATTCTAATCAGGTTATGGTTAAATGTAGACTGGAAGAATAAATTTTATTTGAAATGCATAAGAGGTAACCAATTAAACTCAAAATTTTATTATCTATTGGTTTTATTCTTAATGAGATTTTATATTTTTATTAAAATTTTTTTTCTAAGTTCACATCATCTTAGGATTAAAAGTAGAATATGGATGCAATTGTGGATCATTGAACTAAGAAGGGGGGTGTTGAATGAGTTCAATATAAATTTGAAATGTAAAACTAATATAAAAATTAAATAAATTAAAATATACAAAGATGTGTTGGTACATTTTTGGCTATTTTATGGAGTAAACTTTATAAGGTTGTAGTGTTGGAAGTAAAATTATTACTGAAAAGAAAGAAGAGCTTAAGACTAAAAGGAGATTCCATGCTAAAAGAAGAGAGGGTTCCTAAGCTAAAGAGCTATGAAGGTATTAAAGCTTGAATAGTGGTTTATGTTCCTTGAAGTGTTTTCATATGCCTATGCAATAAGCTTGAAAAGATCTTTAGAATAATAGCTTTTGTAGATTATAAAATCTAGTTGAACAAGCAAGCTTAACTAATTACTGTAAAATAAAAGCTTCAGTTCTAGTTTCTTTTAGGATCTAGCACATAAGCTAATGTTCAATTAAAGTCCTAAATTGCAAAATAAAAATAAAAATGAGGTGAGCTATGCTAAGGATACCGAAAGTATAAACTGTTTTAGCCATGGAAAACCTTGTGAGAAGCAACCATCATTGCACTCACTTTAAACCTAACACTCTCATTAGTTATAGTTTATTTCACTTTTGGTCCCACCATTAGTTCCTTATAATAAGGACCTAGGATTATGAAGGCATAGAAGGCTTAGCAAAGATATTTAAGCTCTAAAAAATATTTCATAAGCCATTATCAATGTATCTAGCTTATTAGGAGTGTTATGATTGTAATGGATTCAAGAATATCTTACCACAAATATGTTGACCTCAAATGCTATTTTGATCAAGCTTTGGTATGGAAACTTTGGATAAATGATGAAAAGTCTAAGCTACAATATTGCATGTAATAAGGAGAAAAACCATCTCATAAGCTTTGTGGGATTGGTTTGATAAAGAGCTTTTGGACATTCACAGATTCTCATCTAAATGAGATTCATCCATTTAGGTGCTTAAAAGCTCATCTTGATCTTTTGACATCACATTAGCTTTGCCACATATTAGCTTTCCACGCCATCTTCTCTTCACATTAGCACACTATTGAGCCTATTCATAAGAATGATTTTCGTCACTATAGACTCATTTTACCATGTGGGAAGCTACCATGTTAGCATCTAGATTGAGCACATTTTTATATCGAGATGAGTTTTTGGCCTCTGCACATCATCTTCTGTCCATGTTAGCATGACATTAGTAGTGCCCACATTAGCAACTAGAGGAATAACATTTTTTATCTAGATGGATTTCACTTCATTTATCATATCCTCTTCTACAAACATCAGCATGAGGCCAAGTTAGTGTAACATACCAACATTACCATGTCAACTTTTATCATGTCATCGTGATGTTGACAAGCTACCATGTTAGCTTCTAGAGATGGCTCGTAAGGGTGATTACTAGCTTGATGAATCTATTCTATTACATCAGTATGACTTTCATGCCACGTTAGCTCATGGAACTAGGTCGTGAAGTAGAAATTCAATCCTACAAGATCACTTTGCCATGTCATTAGTTCCATGATGAATTTTTCACATTAGCTTCGTATCATGTTAGCTTTTAGAGCTAGTTGGAAGGGTAAAATTTCTCCTCTATAAACCAACTATGCCATGTAAGCTCTGACATATTAGTGTATGCCACGATAGTATTAGTGAAAACATCATGATGTTAGCACTATGCTATGTCAACATGCATAGCCTTTTTATGATGATAAAATGTAGCTTCATAAACCAGCTTTGCCACCTTAGCATAGCACCATGTCATCACTATCACATCAACAACCTACCATGTTAACATGTAGAGCTTATTCATGAGGCCACATTCTAGCCTCATTAAAGAGCAGATGGGGCTTGGTGCATTAAATCAAATTATTGAAAAGCCTATTATTACAAGAAATTACTTAGCTCTTAGAAGTTAAATAGCTTTAAAACTAAATTCAATGAACCATTCTCTCTTAAGAGAATGTTGTTATCATTGAAGGAACTCAAATTGTGGAGGATTTATGGGACAGTTATCCAACATCCTATATGAATAGGACACTTGGCAACTATGGCATTTAATTTCTATGATAGTTGTACCTAAATTCCCGTAGTGATTGTATCTAATTTTAATTTTCCATGATGTTGTAATTAACGTATAGGGTAGTTGGCAACTATAGTATTTAATTTCTATGGTAGTTGTAACTAAATTCTCGTAGTGGTTGTAACTAATTTTAATTTTCCATGATGTTGTAACTACCAAGAAGCCACTATAAAAAGAGCTTCAAAGGTAGAATGAGGAGGTGGGAAAACTTAGAAAAAATATTAAAGATTACTTGTAAGAATGGCTTGCTAGTTGCATCATCAATTTAGCTACTTTGTTTAAATCCTATGAGTTCTTTTCTTCTCATTTTATCTTATTTTCTTAGCTAATAGTTTAGATAGTACTATGTTCGACATTTAATTTTGGGGTTTTCTAATTGCTCTTATAGCTCTATTGTTATGCAATTCTAGACTTCTATTTTTTTGCTATGTAACAACTTATGTTGTCCTTTAAAAAGCATCTTGAGTAATTTAATAGTAATGTCTTTATGAAATTTCCTGTTTGAGTTAAAAGGATCTAGAAAATCTTTCATATTTTAAATTGACTTGAAATAACTTCAATTTTAAAGTTTTTCTTTCATGTTCAATCTTGAAATTGTTATACTTTTGCTGATAGCTTTGTTATTACAATCCTTGACAACTATTAACTAGCCATATAATAGCTTGTATTTTTTCTTTTACAAAGCATTTTAGTAGTTCAATATGGGTGTCTTTTATAAAATTGCTTGTTGAGCCTAGAGGATTTGGGCAATTTGTAACACTTTAGGCTAAATTGGAATAGCTTTATTTCAAAGTGTTTCCTCATGTTCAATTTATCTCACGTAAATATTTGAGATTACACACAAATATGATTTATCTCTTTTGTTTTAAAATCCATTGAATCTCACTCTATTTCTAGTTTTGTTGTAGATCTTTCTCTTTGACGAAAACTAGGAGTAGATTTCTATAAAATTATGCTTAAGCATTTTGATTAAATTTTATTTGTTTCTAGTAACATACTATAGGGACTATATAGACTAAGTAACCTGAAAAAATAGGAGTCTTTAATGATGCATAGTATTCAATAAAGTTAGCTAAATTTCTATCATAATAGGTAGTTATAGTTAATTCGCAAACCTAACCATTTCAACAATCATAATAGCAAACATACATTTATTCCTAGTTCACTTTATTACTACTGAGTTTATATGGAGGTATCTAGGCCTTGGTGTTTCCAGAGACTAGCAAACACCTAAACTCAAGTTTGAAGGAACACCTTCGTTTCCCATGATCCTAGTCATGAGATCTGAAGGAAAATGTTGGTGGTTCTAAATAGTTGCCAACAAGATTGAGCAAACTGATTAAGATATAGAGTAAAGCTCACTATCTTTAAAATGATAAAATTAAATAATAGTGGTAGAGGACATCATGGTGGTAAATCCTTAAATTTTACACACATCCTACTAGATAATAATGAGACTCTAATTCCCCAAAGAAAACAAAGCAACAAATACTTGATCATCCAATTAGAGAAACTCTTAGGCCTACAATGTAGATATCTCTTCAAAGATGAGTTAAGCTTCTTAGAGTAAAGACAAAGAACAAAGTAAAGAGTGTAGAGAGTGATTCATAAATCTAATCTACATAAACTAAGTACAAGAACTAGCACACAATGAATAGTTCTAAAAGTCCTAATTTAATGGAATGTCTTCAATGTAAAAGATAGATTGATGAGTACAATACATTTCAAATCCTAGGAAAGAGATATAGAAATGGTGGTGTAGCTTTTGAAGCTTCAAACATAGTAGATTAACCCTTATTCTAATGCTATGTTAACATCAATGCCAAATCCATTGTGAAGGCAATGCAATGCCCAAAATCCAAATGATAATGTGAGATGAAGAACTAATGTGCTTGGATAAGCCTTTAATGCAAGTAAATGAATTAATTCAAATGAGATCTAGATAATTTATTTTGTAGAACTCATGCCCAAGAGCTTTCCCTATTACTATAACTCTAACTGAAGTAAGTGAAACAACTAAGAATAACTTTTTTTATTTCAAGCAACAACTATCTAGAATTTCCATTCTATAAATAGTTGGCATTTGGGTGGGACATCCACATTTTGCTAGAATATCCATACTAAAATCAATTGGCATTCAAATGGAACATATAGGTTTTTCCAGGATGTCCCAACTTAGATGTTTAGCTTGCAAGTGGGACATCCACCTTGCATTGAAACTAAAACCAAAACTCTATTAGGCCTCCATTGAGATGCTCACATTTGAATGTGGACATTTACCCTAAATTCAAGGCTAGAAAAATATGAACTTTAAATTCTCCAAAATCACTTCCATGAATTTTTGAATCATCCAATTATATTGATAACAACATTCCATGTCTTCGATCTTTTCCTCTACTCAACAACTCTTATATTAAGTAGGTAGGCATGTTTTTGACTTGCATTTAGTTGAACTTTGAATGATTTTAATCACCTCCTATCTTAAACATGTCCTTTCTCATTACTTTAAATCTTGTGTGTACATGTGCATGTACACAAAAAAAATTAGCAACTAAGCAAAGTTCTCCATGCTTAAAATTTTTGCACAAGAAAACCAAAGCATATGATTTTTCAACAACTTCCTAGAGAAGAACGCACACATGGGCTATGTTGGTTATGAGATCTTGATGATAAGCATAAATGTTTTCTTAGTTGCCCTTAGACTAAACATTTAAAATAAAAATATAATATTGTAGTAAAATGTCTATATGATATTTTCTTGTTATATAGAAGTAATGGGAGGAAATCCATATGACATTACATAATTACAACTAATTAACTCATTTTATTATAGAATTTTTGAGAGAAAAATTAAGCATGTGTGATTAGAAGCAACATAGAATATTCCATGGTTTCCATGTCTCTTTTGGAAGCTATGTGAATGCTACATGACATGAACATATCGACTTGTTTCATTAGAATCCTTATTAAACCATTAAAAAACATGTACTTAATGATAGAATTAATGAGAAAGAAATTCATGTGCCATATATATATTTGTAACATTGTTCATTAAGTAGCATTGAAAGAGGGGATATTATCTAACATACACCAAAATCATTTCTTTTACATTACTAGCAAAATTAAACTATGAAATAAAGGTGATGATATTAATAAAAAAATGTTAACAAACATAAGCTCAATAGATTAAATCATAAGGAAATTAATTGAATTTTATATTCCAAATAAAAAATTTAAAGAAATAACCCTAAACGAATTCATGCTAATGTTGAATATATTCTCACCTCATAAAGAGATATAAATGAAATAAAGTAATAAATTTCATATAAATTATATAATCCAAGTAGCATCAACCATACAAGAATAACTAATAATCTACAACCTAGGCCTTTTTACATTTAGCATTATTACCAACATGACCTACAAAAAGTCAAGGATTAATCCCCAATGAGTAGAAAACTAACCATTTGAATTCTAGTGAAGCATAACAAATAACTACTTGGCGAAAGTGTGGTATGTAATGAAAGATATAAATATCATGAACCTAAAGTTAGAAATACATCAACATAAAGAAATAAAAAAAGAATTATCACCTAGAGGCACAATGCTCATCCCCTTAAGTGGGATCTTGGGAAGGTTGGTAGATAAACAAAAGCCTAACCTGTTCGAGTGGTTGTACCTAGGCTCGAACCCAGGTCTCGACTTGAGAAATGATCACCTTACCATCACTCCAAGTGATGGTCCCTAACATAATCAACTAATTCTGACATCCCATCCACATATGTCATGGAAAACCATCAAATATACATTATATTAGACATTATGCGTAATAAGACAATATACCAAATGTGAAATATATGTAACATTCAACATTATGCATTAGAAAGTAATAGAGCAAGTATAAAAAGAGAATGAAAAGAATGTTTTATTCATATAGAATAGAGTATTTGAATCATGCTTTGAGATTATTCCTTGGGGTTTTCTTCCTTTGGCATCTATCCCTTAGAGGCAATCCAACACTGCCATCACAGTTAGGCCTATTACTTGGCTAGAAGGGATGGCCAGTCCACTTCATGTCATGCTTCACTCAACTCTCATGACTTGCCTTACTAGCTCTACTACTCCATGCCTAGCATGACCTCTAAGCTTGTGTATAAATTCCTTAGGTTAAACCCCTAAATATTACCTCCAGAGACACATCCATTATTATAACATGCCCTTTCAGGTCTTAATTACAACTATGTTTTTGGGTCTTATTACAATAACAATAATACTTGTTATGAAGAGGACCCATCTTCATTAGGTAGCAACATCATTTGGGAATGGGGATGTGACAATCTACCCTCCCCCCTTAGGTTTTGTACATCCTCGAATGAGTCTACATTCATTGTCTTTTTTCAACTCCAATGCTTCTATTATGATCTTGTGCTCCAATAATTTGATTTCTCCTTTGAGCTTGAAGTTGTTTATTGCTTATTTTGCAAAAAAAAAAAATATGTGTGAGAATAATTTATGAGTATTAAATATTAATTTATTATTATTTACCTCATTATCTATGATAATGATAAGAGGTGAATTAAAGATCTACCATACACCAATCACCAGTCATAGCCAAGGTCACATAAGGTGCAACTCATATCTTGTTACCCAAGTGAAGGTAGGGTAAATTATTTTATTTCCAACTTACATTACCTTAGATATTTTACGTATCTAATTAAAATATAAATTAAACAATAAATAAAATTATGAAAATCATAAATAAAAGTATGAATGAGATACTTCCTGATCTTGATTAACCTTATGAATTAATGGAGGTAATTATAATTCTGCCATAAGTGGTATATGATCAGATGGTCTTGTTCGGGATGGCAAGGCTTGATCTTGATTCTTCTCCACTTCTTCTTTAGAAATTAACTCTAGTAACTTGGTAACTTGGAAAAATTGAACATCATAACAGATATAATCTAAAGTCTCAATGAATAATGTTGTTACGCGATCCTCATTAATCATAGTCGAGTAATTGGTGAATTGTGATTCTTGATTAACACTATCCATTAACATTTTATGTTCTTGAATTCTGAAATTTGATTTATTTATTGAAGATTCAAAATAAGTAGAATATGGACTAACCAAGGGAATTGCATGTTGAATTGATGGAAACATCTTCTTCCAATCAGGTTCATCTTCCAAAGGTTCCTTTACACATCCATATTTTAAGAATTGATAGACACCACTTCCAACTTTTGCATTGAAATCTCCACAAAGGACAATTGGCACTAGATCACTATAACTTAGGAATAAATTATTCTTCAAACTTTCTTCTATTTTCTTAATCAAGTATGCTCCTTGACATAGTGTAACATATGAACATGTTAATTTGGCAACCAAATGTGTGTTAACCATGCATACACATCTTCCTCATAGATGGACTTTTAGAATCATTGCTAAGGGTATGTGATTTTTCAAAAATCTTGGCTATTCTTTCTTTTCCATTACTTGAAGTTTTGAAATTTTAAAAATTGTATTTTCTAAACTACATTCAAATCCTTGTACTGATTCAAGCTTGGCTTCTTTATTACAGATCTCACAACCATCCATGTGATTTCTGCAATAGGATAGTCTATATGGCTCAAAAGAACTTCCACAAGAACCTTTTTGCTTATAAATGCCTTTGTATCCCATCTTTTCCAAATCTAGATGGAATTGATATAGAAATTTCCATGACAAGACTTCTTATAGGCATAAAACATGAGCATCCAAATCTTGTAACTCTACTAAAATGCATGGGCATTAATATTCATGCCAATCCAAGGTCCATGGTGGACATAGCAGCTATTGTTTCTCACTCGCTAAGGATCTTGCAAGCACATTGTATGTTGCAACTTTCATTCTCATTCTTGGATTTTCCTCTAAATCATTTCTCTTTACTAGTATCATACACCTTATTGAAATAATACTTTGAGTCTCCATGTTATTTTGTCATATGTTTTTGCTGCAGGACAAATTGATATACATCATTGAAGATTATTCTATTTCATCAACTAATTATCATCTAATTCTCCAACTTATCATCAACTAAACTGACCCTGATACATAATTACTAGATTATCTAATTTTAAAAATATATAACTACATCATCTAATTTTAGTAATATATAATTATGTCATATGAATAGTTCCATTGACACCATAATAGCCCATCCTGGGCATTGTGAGCGTTGACAATGCTATTCATAATGGTCCATCCTAGGCACTATGGGCATTGACAATGCCATTCATAATAGCCCATCTTGAATGCCCGTGGGCACTGTTGGCACTACCAATAATAGCCCGTTCTAGTGCACTTTGCCGCCAAAAACCCTTGCCAAAAATTATTGTCCTCCAACGTCATTTTTGGACTGTGCAAGCCCTGCAAGGGACCTCACAAGCCTCATTTGAAGCTATGCTAGCCCACACACTAGCTATCTAGGCCCTCACACTAGCTAGAAAACACTAATCTGTAGCCAGTTGCCTAGCACTCCTCCACCCAACCATGTCGACCATCACCACCTAGTGCTCAGTGTCACCCAACACTACCCAGGCCTATTGTCAGCACTGCATTCATTGCTATTGTCATTTTTGCTCTACCTTATTGCCAAAAAACTTTCCCATCAACCAATGGAGATTTCAAGATTTCCATCAATGGACAAAAAATTCAAAATTTTCATCAAAATACTATTAGCTTAAAATTTGGAATGTGGGAAAAATTCTCAAAAAAGAAATTTAATGCATTGGTAGCAAGTGAGTTATGAATTTTGTAATTAAGCTTGCTTATATTGGAGTAGTATTGGGATGGGTAACCTCTTCGAAAATCTCATTTTTTGTGCCAAAAATTCTAGACCTCAAAAGCCATAACTTTTGATTTTGAAAGTCTTTTTTAGTAAATGAAGAGCCATTTCCTACTAATGTCAACCTTCTAGACTTAATGGTGAAGTTAGATTTGTCCCAAGGAATCCCAAAAATTAGTTTTTGCCTCTTTCTTGACATAGTACCTTAAGATCCTAAAAAACTTAACTTCAATAGAACTTGAGTATATGATGTTGATTTTCAACATATGAATAGTCATTTCCAACATTTTTTCACCCTTCTAAAATCAACGGTGAGGTTAGATTTATCATCTGGGAATATGATAATTTGATGATATTTTGAAACTATGCCTTAAAGTTGATAACATAAGGATAACTAATGATGCCCTATTGGGATTAAGGAATTTATCCTTTTGGGATCTTAAGATCTATATGGCATGTAATTACTTACATTGTTGGAGTCAGTGTCTTAAAGGGGGGGTAGAAAGGCCATTAAGAATTAGATGATATAATTATATATTACTAAAATTAGATAATGTAGTTAAATATTACCAAATTAGTTATCAGTTGATATATTAGTTGATGATCAGTTGATGAAACATAATGGTCTTCAACAATCAAGAAGATGTATATCAATTCATTTTGCAATCAAACAGATGGCAGAACAACATAGAGACTCAAAAAATTATTTCAACAAGATGTATGATACCCGTAAAGAGGAATGATCTAGTAGAGAATCCAGGAATGAGAATGAAAGTTGCAACATACAACGTGCTTATAGGAACCCTAGCTAGTGAGAAACAATGTCTGCTATGTCCACCATGGGCTTTGGATTGGCACAAATATTGATACCCATGCATTTTAGTAGAGTTTGAAGATTTGGAAGCTAATGTTTTATTCCTATAAGAAGTCTTGCCATGGGAATTTTTATACCAACTTCAACTAGACTTGGGAAAGATGGGATACAAAGGTATTTATAAACAAAAAGGTTCTTGGAAAAGTTCTTTTGATCCATATAGATTAGCCTATTGAAAAAATCACAACATGGAAGAGTGCATGATCTGTTATAAAGAAGTCAAGTCTTGAATTAGCACAAGGATTTGAATGGAGTTTAGAAAACATGATTGTCAAAATTTTAGAACTTTAAAAGATGGAAAAGAAAGAACAGTCAAGATTTCAAAAACTCACATAGCCTTGGTAGTAATTCTAAAAGTCCATATATCAAGAAGATGTGTATACATGGTTAATACATATTTGATTGCTAAACCAACATGTTTAGATGTAAGACAGTGTCAAGGAGCGTACTTGATTAAGTAAATAGAAGAAAGTTTGAAGAATAAGTTTTTCTTGAGTCATACAAATCTAGTCTTATTTATTTTGTGTGGAGACTTTAATGAAAAAGTTCAAAGTGGTGTTTATCAATTCTTAAAATATGGATGTGTAAAGGAATCTTTGGAAAATGAATGTAATTTGAAGAAGATGTTTTCATCAATTCAACATGCAAATTCCATTGGCTAGTGCATATTCTGCTTACTTTAAAAATCTTCAATAGATAAATCGGATTCTAAAATTTAGGAACAGATAATGTTGATGGATAGTACTCATCAAGAACCACAATTTACCAATTTCTCTACCATGATCAATGAGGATGGGTTAACAACATTCTTCATTGAGACCCTATATTATATTTGGTATGATGTCCGATTGTTCCAAATTACTAAGTTACTAGAATTAATTTGTAAAGAAGAAGTTGAAAAGAATCAAGATCAAGCCTTGCCATCCTGAACAAGCCCATCCTATCATATACCACTTATGGTAGAATTACAATTACTTTCATCAATTCATAAGGTTGATCAAGATCAGGAAGTATCTCACCCTTAATTTTATTTATAATCTTACCATTTTCTTCATTTTTTAATTTATATTTTAAATTAAGATAAGTAAAATACCTAAGGTAATGGAAAATTAGGAATAAAGAATTTGCCTTGCCTTCACTTAGATAACTATATATGAGTTTGCACTTTGTATGACCCTAGTAAGGACTAGTGATTGGTGGTTGGTAGATCTTTAATCACCTCTTGTCATTATCTTAGAAAATGAAGTAAGTATTAAGAAAGTAATGTTTAATTTTCCATATATTTTTCTCACATATTTTTTTTTGTAGAATAAGTAAGAAACAAATTAATTTTAAATGAGAAATCAAATTATTGAAGCACAAGATAATAATAGAAGCATTGAAGCTAAAAAGAGTTAGTGAACGTGGACTTGTTTGAGGACGAATGAAACCTAAGGAAGGTAGACTATCACATCCCCATTCCCAAATGATGTTGCTCCCTAACACAGATGGTGCCTCTTCATAACAAGTATTATTGTTATCATAATAAGACCTGAAAGGACATGTTGTAATAATAAATGTATCTCTTGAGGTAACCTTTGGGGGTTTAACCTAAAGCATTTATACTTGGGCTTAGAGATCATGCCAAGCATGGAGTCATAGAGCTGGTATAGGCAAGTCACGGGAGCCAAGTAAAGCAGGATAGGAAGTGGACTGGCCATTTCTTTTGCATGGGTTATAGGCCTAACCATGGTGGTAGTGTTGGATTGCCTCTAACAGGATAGATTTTAAATAAAGAAAAACCCAAGGAACACTCTCAAAGTATGATCCAAATACACTATGTCATATTAATAAAGCATTCTTTTCTTTCTCTTTTTGCACTTTCTCTATCATTTTCTTTACACATAATGTTGAATGTTACATATATTTTACATTTGTTACATTGTCCTCTTATGCATAACGTCTAATATAATGTATATTTTATGTTTGCCATTTGACATAGTCTAGCAGCTAAACATGTCAGTTTGACAATTAAATGTGTGTTAATACACATATTTTTGATAGATGGAATTTTAGGATTACTGCAAAAGCTATGTGATTTTTCCAAAATCTTGACTGTTCTTTCCTTGCCATCACTTGAAGTTCTAGAATTCCAAAAATCATATCTTCTAAGATCTAGTTAAATCTTTGTACTAATTCAACATGAAACTCCATTAGCTAGTGCATATTCTACTTATTTTGAATCTTTAGTAGATAAATCAGATTCTAAAATTCAAGAAGAAATGGTGTTGATGGATAGTACTCATCAAGAACCACAATTCAGTAATTAGTATACTATGATTAATGAGGATGGATCAAAAAAATTCTTCATTGAGACTTTGGATTATATTTGGTATGATGTCTAATTCCTCCAAGTTACCAAATTACTAGAGTTAATTTCTAAAGAAGAAGTTGGGAAGAATCAAGATCAAGCCTTGCCATCCCAAACAAGACCATTTGATCATATACCACTTATGGCAGAATTACAATTACCTCCATCAATTCATAAGGTTGATCAAGATCAGGAAGTATCTCATCCTTACTTTTATTTATGATTTTCATAATTTTCTTTATTTTTTAATTTATGTTTTAATTAGATAAATAAAATATCTAAGATAATGTAAGTTTAGAACTTGTCCTACCTTCATTTGGTTAGACTGGTGATTGGTGGTTAGTAGATCTTTAATTCATCTCTTGTCATTATCTTAGAAAATGACATATGTATTAATAAAATAATCTTTAATGCTTATATATATATTTTTCTCACATATATTTTGTTTGCAAAATAAGCAAGAAGTAACTTCAACTTCAAAAGAGAAATCAAATCATTGGATCATGGAAACATAATAGATTCATTGAAGCTGGAAAAAGGCAATGAAAGTAGACTCATTCAAGGATGAATGAAACCTGAGGGGGGTAGATTGTCACATCCCCATTTCCAAATGATGCGATTTCCTAATGAAGATGGTGCCTCTTCATAACAAGTATTATTGTTATCATAACAAGACTCGAGAGGGCAGTTGTAATTAAGACCCAAAAGGGCATGTTGTAATAACATGTGTGTCTCTTGAGGTAACATTTGGGTATTTAACCTAAGGAATTTATACTCAGGCTTAGAGATCATGCCAAGCATGAAATGGTAGAGCTAGTATAGGCATGCCACAAGAGTCGGGTGAAGCAAGATAGGAAGTAGACTAGCCATCCCTTCTAGCCAGTTATAGGCCTAACTATGGTGGCAGTGCTGGATTGCCTCTAAAGGGATAGATGCCAAAGGAAGAAAACCCCAAGGAACACTCTTAGAGCATGATCCAGATACACTATTCCATATCAATAAAGCATTATTTTCTTTCTCTTTTTGCACTTTCTTTATTATTTCCTTTACCTATAATGTTGAATGTTACATATATTTGATGTTTGGTATATCATATTTTTATGTATAATGTCTAATATAACATATATTTTAAATTTTCCATGAATCCATGAATGGGATATCACAATTGGTATCAAATAACAAAAATAGAAAAGATAATGGAAATAAAAAAAAGAATTTTATTAATAAGAGTGGTTTACTGTAATGCCCTCTAGTTATCGTCCCATGTCACTTAGGCTCTAGAGGAAATTTGACAATGCCATCATGGTTAGGCTATTTAGCCAAAGGGGTGATCAACCCCTTCTTATCCCACTTCTCCTGGCTCCCATCACTTATCATTCTAGGCTGTGCAACTCCATGCTAACAAGACCTCTAAATGTGGCCTTAAATGACATAGGTTAAACCCTTTTCTAAGGGATACATGAATAATCATAACTCCTCATAATGATATGCCCATTCATTTGAAGGTTAATTACATTGTTACAATTTGTTTCCACTCTTAACAAGGAACGGGATGTTACAATATACCCTTAAGCATCTAGCTTGTCCTCAAGTGCTTCATTTATGTCTAGCGACATAACTACTGCTTCATCGTTATGCTCCTCAGCTTCAGCTTCTGTATTATTCGCATTATCATCAATATAAACAAAAGACTAGTAATTATAAAAAATAATGTATTACATCAATAATAAAAATGATTTATCATTTAATATCATGATGATCAAAAAGTTGGGGGTAAGTGTTAAGAATAAACTCCTTGGTCTTCCAAGTTTGTTGATCACAATTTGACCATTAAAAAAGAAGTTTGCTAATAGTTTTAATTCATAGGTTCTTGGTTTGATGGTTCTTAATTGCAATGGGTTCAACTTCAAAGTTGGCATTGGATCTCAATGGTAAAGTATTCCAAGCTAGCACATATGGCACATCATTTGCATGAAATTTCTTTAATAAACTTAAGTGGAAAATTGGGTGAATTCTTAAAGTTGCTGGAAGATTTAACCGATATGCCACTTTGCCAATTATTTTAGAATCTTCAAAGGGTTCACAATATCTGGGTACTAATTTCATATATCTTCCAAGTTGAAGAGAACTTCTAGTGGGTTTTACTCTTAGCAGTACTTGATCTCCCACTTGGAATTCTTTCTTAAGTTGATGTTGATCAACATAACCCTTATATTTATCTTGGGTAGCTTGTAAATTTTTTTTAACTCTTGTAACAATATTTTCCATTGTCTTTATTTCTTCTTCCTTCCATTCTACTCTTAAAGTTGGATTTGCCCAAGTTAGTGGTGTACAGTAATTACATCCATATATTACTAGTGTTCAATGTATGGAGCCTTCATAATTGTTGTTATAGGCAAATTATGCTAGATGCAAGTAATTCTCCCATGTTTTTTGTCTACTCCCAACATAGCTTTGTAGAATATCTTCTAATATTCTATTCATACATTTGATTTGCCCATCAGTCTCTTGGTGATAAGCTGTACTAAATTTTAATTGGGTTCCAAGTTATTTGAAGAAATTTTGCTAGAATTTAGATATGAACTTGGGATCTCGATCTGAGGTAATAAATTTTGGACATCCATGTAACCAAAATACTTCTCGTACAAATTTTTGGGCTACTTCTTCAACTATGTTTATAGATTTCAAAGCTATAAAATGTACCGTCTTTGATAAATGATCAACCACTACCAAGATTGAGTTATTTCCTTTTTTGGTTATTGGCAATCCCATAATGAAATCCATGGTAACATCTTTCCATTTCCAAGTTGGGACTTCTAAAGGCTACAGTAACCCACTAGGTTTCTTTTTTTTAGGTTTAATTCTTTGGCATGTTGGACAATTTTTAATGTATGGGGATACATCATTCTTCATTCCAGGCTAGAAATAAGATTTGCATATCATTATATAAGTCTTAATATAACATAGATGTCCTACATATTGTACTTCATGTGCTTCACACAACAACCTTAATCTCTAGTTTCCTTTTGGTATGCATATTCTTTGTCCTTTCATCAATAAACCATTAGAGGAAAGTTGACATTGAGGCTTAAAGGAAATATTGGTTAAAATCTTCTTAAAACAAGGATCTTCTTTTATTTATTCCTTAATTTCTTCTTCCATAGGGATTGTTACCACACCTATGATCAACTTTCCACATTCAACTAAGGGCATTGACTACCACATTTTGCTTACTAGGGATATATTTGATTTTAAAATCATATTCAGCTAATAATTCTACCCATTGCCTTTGATGAGTATTCAAAATAGTCTATCTCTACAAATATTCTAAACTTTTATGATCTATCTCTACAAAGATGATGTCTCCAAACTTTTAAAGCATGAATAATTACTAGCAATTCTAAATCATGGGTTGAGTAATTTACCTCAACTCCTCATTAATTTATGAGATTCACAACATATCACTTTATCTTCTTATGAAAGAACTACACTAATTCCTATTCCATAGGCATCCATGGATACTTAAAATGGTAATTCTTCATTCAAAATTCTTAGAATAGGTGCTGTTGTGGGTAGCATCTTTATTTGAGGAAAGTTTCCTTACATTTTTCATCAAACTTTAACACATGTTTTTCTTGCAATAGGTCAATCAATGGGGCTACCAAGGTAGAGTAATCTTTAATGAAATGTTGATAAAAATAGGCTAAACCTAAGAAACTGTGAACCACTGTAGCATCTTTTAATATAGGCCATTCTTAGATCACACTAACTTTTGTTGAATTTACTTACAGTTCTTTCTTAGAAACTATATGGTTGAAGTATGAAACTTCTTTCTTAAAGAGTTCACATTCACATTTACTCAATTTCACTTTTAACTAGTGCTCTTTAAGAATTTCCGTTATAATTTTTAAATGTTTGACATGTTCTTCTCTTGACTTAGAATAAACAAGTATATCAACCATAAATACTATAACAAACTGATCAAGATATTCACAAAAAATATTATTCATTCTTGCCATGAATGTTGTAAGTGCATTAGTTAATCCAAACGACATCATAACAAATTATTCCATTCCAATACTAATCTAAAACAAGCATGATTAATTATAGAATTCTTATCTCATGTGCTACCAACACATCAAATTTCCTTTTTTAGAATTTTTCCCATGTTCCAAATTTTTAATTAATAGTATTTTGATGAAAATTTTGATCTTTCCATTCATTGACGAAAATCTTAAAATCTTTATTAGTCGACAGGAAAACGTTTTTGACAATAGTGCAAGGTAGGAATGATAGCAGCAACAGATGTAGCATTGACAATAGGCCTACCCAGTATTGGGAAATGCTTGCTAGCACTAAGTGTTGGGTAGTGATGGGCGGTGTGATTAGATACAAGAGCACTGGGCAGTTGGCTATAAATTGACATTTTTGGGCTTGCATAGCCAACGTGTGGGCTTGCATAGCCTCTATGTGGGCATGCCTAGCCCTAAATGAGTCCAACACGGCACTTAGTGAGCTAGCATGGGTTCAAATGAGGCTTGTGTAGCCCAAAAACAATGCTAGAGGATAACAATTTCTTGTAAGGATTTTCAATGGTGGAGCACATTGGAACAAACTATTATTTATGGAGCTATTAGTGCTCATGGACATCTAGGATGCACCATTATGAACAGAACCATCAGTGCCTATGATGGATTGTTATGAATAGTGTTGTTGGCTTTTGTAGTACCCAAGATTGGCCATTATGAGTGGTGCCATTGGTGCTTGAGGTGCCCGAGATGGACCATTATGAATAGCATTGTTAGAGTCCATGGTGCTTATGATGGGCCATTATGAATAGTGTCATTAACATCGATAGTGCCTATGATGGACCATTATAGATGGCATCATTGGCATCCATTGGTGGTGTATGGCAGAAACAAAAGGCAAGGTAGAGGTGATGTGCAATGATAGTAGGGGCAAATGTGGTGTGTAGTAGCTATGGTAGCGATGGATGGTGGCAGAGCGATGGGTGGGGATAGAACACACGATAGGCAATGGTAGGTCATGCAATGGTAGTTGGCAACAAGCATGCATGACGTGTGCCAGGGAGTAGCAACAGGCAACATGACAAGATAGAGAAGAGCGACAATTATGGTGGTGTGGAGCAGCATGGAGCCTAGTAAGCAGAACATGTGGCTGTAGCGCATGTCATTGTTGCAAGTTAGTAGGTATTGGTATAGTGGGAACGATGAGTCTCAAGAGGGTAATAGCCTTCAACATAAGTGTTGCCCTACCCCCATTAGACTAGCATGGCCTTGTGCAAGGCTAGCCCCTGCAGAGCCTACATGGTCCTTATAGGGCAACATGGCCTTTGTAGGGCTTGTGTACCTTAAAAGTTTTTTTAATTATTGCACACACACACACACATATATATTAAATTTTGGGGCCTAGGTTTGAACACATGACCTCCCACTTAAATATTTTTTTAACTTTTTATTATTATTTTATTCCACCTTGCCTCAATGATTGACAAGGTGGTTTGGTTGATGACCAGGTGAAGGTTTGATGTTAGAAAATAGCAATTTCGGGTTGATTCCCAACACTAAAATTTTGACATTTTGTAAAATAATAAATTAATAATTTAAAATTATTTTAATGCATGCATAACGAGAATCTTTAAATAATTATATCTCTCAAACTGTAACTCCGATTGAGATGAAACTTGTACCATTGGAATCATCTCGACGAGTACTATGCATTGGACATAGTCTTTAGGTTCAAAAATGAAATTGGGTTTTCAAGATTTTAAAAGGTCCACTAGATTATTTTACCAAACAAACATTACTAGGTTGATATATGGAAGATATGATGACTTATAAATGACTCTAAGTTACTTAGGATAATAATTTTAAACAAATCAAGATCAATTTCAGTAATGTTTACTAACTTTTTGGGAGAATATTAATAATGATCTTAATCAATTAATATTCCAAGTATTAAGATGGGTAAGAGTTACCTAGACTAGTGTATTCTTTTCTTACCAACATCTTTTGTAATTGATGAATCTTCATAAGGCGTAATCAAATCTTTATTGAAGAAATTTTGTTGGTTGATGGGATCTTTATCTTTTGTAGATTCCTAATCCATTGTTCATGAAATCAATGGAAATGTATCTTTTGGGTTACATATTCATACATATGGTGCAGCCAATAATGATCAATGACTTTCCTTGTGTTGTGCTTCATGGTTCATCATCAAGTTGTAGTCAGCCCATGGTTCTGAAAGGCCCTTGGGTCATTGTTTGCCCTGATACCAATTGTGACATCCCATCCTTGGATGTCATGGAAAACATCAAATATACATTATATTAGACATTATGCGTAATAAGACAATATACCAAATGTGAAATATATGTAACATTCAACATTATGCGTATATGAAATAATAGAGAAAGTACAAAAAGAGAAAGAAAAGAATGCTTTATTAATATAGAATAGAGCATTTAAATCATGCTATGAGATTATTCCTTGGGGTTTTCTTCCTTTGGCATCTATTCCTTAGAGGGAATCCAACACTACCACCATGGTTAGGCCTATTACCTAGCCAAAAGGGATGGCTAGTCCACTTCTTGTCCCACTTCGCCTACCTCTCATGACTTGCCTTACCGGCTCCACCACTCCATGCCTAGCACAACCTCTAAGCCTTGGTATAAATGCCTTAGGTCAAACCCCCAAAGGTTACCTCATGAGACATGTTTGTTATTACAACATACCCTTTCATGTCTTAATTACAATTGTCCTTTTGGGTCTTGTTACAATAACAATAATACTTGTTATGAACACCATCTTCATTAGGTACCAGCATCATTTGGGAATGGGGATGTAACACTAATAATTAACTATTAATATAATAATCAACACTATTATAAAAAATTAGTACTAAAATTTGTTACTTACATTCATCGAGATTCCTTTGATCTATTTGACTAGTTTTAGAATTTCTTTTATGCAATTATTTTCTTAGAATTTATAAATTAATGATACTTAATGGAATCAAACTTGTAACCTAGGGTTACTAGGATAAGACTCTTACTAGTAAGCTAACACCTCATTATTAATGAATATTATAATGAACCAACATATTACTAATGAATATAATATCATCACCAATATAATCATTAAAAAAACATAAAAATTATAATACAAAGCATAAAACATAATTATTAAGATGAGTTTTAGAATTCTATTAACAACATTAACTATGGCTCCCTACATTACACAACAAATATAAAAGTCAAAGATGTTTACAAGCACATAAGAACACATCTAATAGCGTAGTTTAATATTAATATAAATTAGAAATATTATAATATAATGATTTCAATACTGAATAGAAACTCTAATTTGAAATGACATCTTTATTTATGTGGCTATTATGCTCAATCTATCTTTAAGGTGTTCTACTGGAACAAGGTTGTTATGCTACTTTAGGCATTCATAAGTATTTCTAGAAATTAAAATGATTGAAAATAAATTTTTTTCCATAATTTACAAGTCATGGTTAGTTATTCTACTAAATTGAGTCATGATTAGGTCATACTTATTTTATGAACTTCATCATGAGTTATGGTTGGGTCATTGCCTCTAGACTGCAAGTCATTGTTAGGCTATGGCCCCATTCTAAGTTCCACCTTGAGCCATGGTTAGGTTTTGATCCTTTCTAAACTTCACTACAATTCATAGCTAGATCATGATCTTTAAACTATAGTTGATAGTTAGATCATAAATTTTGACCATGAGTCATGGTTAGCATTGGTCCTATAGAAAATAGTAGCAAAAAATTCAAAAATATTCAATAGCATAAATGACTTGGTACACACATTTGACAAAATTCAAATCATATAGAAAAAATGTATAATCGAACAACTTTTAAATTTGTCAAAAAAATAAATTCATCAATAATATAAGAAATTATAAATAAATCTGAATATAGGTAACAATCCAATTTAGCAACATGGAATGACATGTCTTTGGAATCCAAGGTAATGGATAAAAACTTCTTACCGATAATAAACCCTAAGTTAATTAAAAGTCCTCCTTCTCAAAGAGCTAGATATTATTCAAGTTCTTTCTCTTGTAATGATCAACTTTTAAATTGCATGGATTAAGGTTTTTGGGTTTAAAGCCTTAAATAAAACATTTAGGGTTTTTAAGCTAAATCTAAATAAAAATAAAATATACTTTTTCCAAATCCTAGTTCCTCAAAAATAAAATATCAATTTCACTCAATAAAAAATGGTTCATTCATTCTGCAAAAAGGAATTGTATGAAAATCATAATTATGCACATAACCACTCCAAAAATAATAGAGTAAAGTCCACAAAAAATCACAAGTACAATGTTAGGATTTTAAATCCATACCTGAACATATAAAAAAAGCATTACATATACCATATTGCATCAATACTCAATCTTGTAATCTACTCTCTAACAAATAATTAGTTAGTGCATAACATGAAATACATACATAAAGTATAATCACATGAGCAAATACTTGGAAAATAAAATAACATACTAAAAATGGAAATTTTAAAATATACACTACATGGAATACATAAAATAAAATTAAAATACTAAGCAATCTACATGTAACATGAAATACAAATATAATCTAAGCATTGAGAATAAATAAATAAAAATAGATCTAAGAATAGCAAGAATATACATAGAATCATATGAAATTATTTATATGGTAGTGGAGTGATGAAGTGCAACTTGCTATCCAAAATATGAATAAATGCTTTAAGGAATGGCAGCAAATCGATAGTGAAGAAAACAAGCTGACATACAAAATGGCAAAGAAGGAGGCAACTATAGTAGTAGCGAAAGCTAAACATAAGGCTTTGGATAGCTTTCATGAGAAATTAGGAACAAAGGAAGGAAAAAATATACTTATAAATTTACAAAAATCAAAAACAAGAAATGTAAGGATGTTGATTATGTTACAAGCATCAAGGAAGTAGATGAAAGTATTTGGAATTTTGGATAGGTGAAAAAATTATTTTCAAGAATTATTAAATGAAGAATTTCCAAGAAAAGACATCTAAGAAGAAAAACCAAATCTTGGTTTATTTAATGAACTATCCTTTTCTAAGCTGAAGACAACCTTATCAAAGATGAAACATGAAAAAACTATTGAACCATACAACATTCCAATAGAGGTTTGGAAAGCATCGAGAGATACCAAAATTTCTTAGTTGACATAATTATTCAATAGAATTTTAAAGGATGTGAAAATACTAAATAAGTGAAGAAAAGACTTTGTTTTTCCCATTTACAAAAATAAAAGAAATGTACAAAATTGTGAAAATTAAAGAGGAATCAAGGTAATGAGCCACACTATGAAGATTTGAGAGATATTCATAGAGTAGCATCTCATACTTGAATCAATAATGTTAAAAAATTAATTTGGATTTATACCAGGGATGTCTACTATAGAAGCTATTTTCTTAATATGACCATTAATAGGGAAGTTCAAAAAACATAGACAAAATCTACATATGATCTTTATTGAATTAGAAAAAGCATATGGAAAAGTACCTAGAAATATTATTTGGTGGATCTTGTAGAGGAAAAATATTCTTAATAAATATATTAAAATGATTCAAGTCATGTATGAAGAAGTTACCACTAAAATTAGAGTAGCTTGTGTAATAACATATGATTTTTCAATCACTGTAGGTCTACATCAAGGATGTGCACTTAGCTCATACTTATTTATCATTATTATGGATGAATTAACAAAGAAAATACAAGATGAAATCCCTTGGTGTATGTTATTTATAGATGATATTGTATTGGTGGATACAACTTTAGAAAATATTGCTTCTTAAATGGAGAAGTGGAGACATACTTTAGAATCAAAAGGCTTAAAAATTAGCAAAAGTAAGACAAAATATACATATTGCAATTTTAGTAACAACATAAATAGTGGTTAAATAGAAGTAATAATTCAAGGTTAAAAAGTCTCTTACTACAAATAATTTTGCTACTTAACATTAATCCTCCAATTAGATGGTAAAATTGATAAAACTATCAAAAAATAGAATTTAAGCATGATGGTCAAAATGGAGATAGGCTAATGTTGTTTTATAGGATAAATAATACCATTAAAATTGAAGGGTAAATTTTAAAAGATAGTAATCAAGCCTACTATCTTATATGGTTCTAAATATTTGGTAATACAAAAGAGGCATGAACAACAAATTAGTGTGGCAAAAATGTGAATGTTTTGATGGATGTTCAATGTTACTAGAAGAGATAAACTATATAATACCAACATTAGAGGTGTCACATACCCATTACCGAATAGTGCTACTACATAATGAAGATGATGTCTCTTCATAACTAATGATGTGATTATTGTAATAAGACATGAAAGGGCAAGTTATAATTAAGATCCAAAAGGGCATGTTGTAATAATAGGCATGTCTCTTGAGGTAACCTTTGGGGCTTTGACCTAAGGTATTTATACCTGTGCATTAGAGGTTGTATTAGCATAGAGTTACGAAGCTAGTAAAAGTAAGTAACAAGTGTCAGGTGAAGTGGGATAGGAGGAGGATTGACCAACTCCTTCTTGTTAGTTGTAGGCCTAACCATGGTGGTAGTGTTGGATAGCCTCTAAGGAATATATGTCAAAGAAAGATAATCCTAAGAAATCCTCAGAGCTTGATCCAAATACATTATTCCACATCAATAAAACATTCTTTTCTTTTGCATTCTACATGTTTCTGTTATTTTCTTTATGCATAGTATTAAATGTTACACATATTTAACATTTCCATGTTATTTTCTTACATCTAACATCTAATATAAAATATATTTGATGTTTGACATGACATCTAGGAATAGGATGTCACAAGAGAAAGACTTGGAGTGGCTTCTATTTCAGATAAGCTGCAAGAACAATGAATTATAAGGTTTGAACATGTGCAAATAAGATCAAACAATGAGCCTATAAACAAAGGTTGTTGCATCATTATTCCAGGAAAGCCATTGAAAGGAAGATCAAAGATGATATGGGAAAAATGATCAAAGATGATTTGAAGAAACTACAGATAAATGAATATCTAGCCCTTCATAGAGGGGAATGGTAAAAAAGAACTCATCTAGTCGACTACATTTTGTTGGAACAAGGCTAGGATGATGATGATACAAAATTATACATACTATCAAAGGTGTAAAAAGGGAATTGTCATTTGAAGTGATGATAAGATGGTTGTTTCTAAAGTTGAAGACTCAAGTTTGAGCCTAGGTGCAACCACTTAACGAGGTTAGGTTTTGGCTCATTCATGAACCCTTTTGGGACCCCACTTAGTGGGATGAGCATAGTGGCTCAAAGTGATGATCCTTTTATCAAAGGTGTAAAAAGGATAATCTATTCAATAATATAATAGAAAAGTCAATTAATAAGCTAAAAAAAATAAAGACTAAGAATTGAACTTACAATCTCAAGCATAAAAAGGAGTAAGATAATCAAAGTGATAAGAAAGCAAAAACCAAGAAAAGAAGAGGCGAGTGTCAAATCTCAAAAAGATATATAATAATATTAAAAAAAATTAAAGTAAATCATATCATTAATGAGACAGTCTAAAGAAAAGGCCCTATGGTTTTGGGAATGTCATTTCGAGTTTATATTCGTGGTTTTTTCAAAAATCACCTCAATGTTGTAACAGTTTGGGCATTAATGGAGTAGGGCTTAAGTTTTTGATCTCTACTCAATAAAGAATGGGTAATTTTTCATGATATCCCATGACTTTCAAAGATTCATATACTCACACAATAAGATAAATCAAAGACTTTTTGCATCGTATTTATTTGAAAAAATGGTCCTAAGTAGAGGTAATTCCATGGGTAGTTTCAATAGAAATACTATGAAGATTAAAGTCTTTGAGATCAAATTTCTTTTTGGGATAAAAGGTTTTAAAGCTGAGTAAATAATCCAAAAATTGTTTACTCTATTGATCACATAAGCCTGTGAATTTTTAGTTAGTTCAAAGAGCTAGGGATTCAAATTAATCCTAACATTGCATGGAATAGCTAAATTAGCTATTAAAGACAGAACTTACACAAGTTTGACCAAGCTTAAGAGTATGCTCTTTTTGTTTGCTAGTTAACATGAGACCTTTAAGAATGTATTCATAGAGCCTAAGGAACAATCTCATCTTAATATGGGGTTAGCATTAGAACAAACAGTTGAGCGCATAAAGAAACCGTCATTTTAGGAAAAATGGGCTTAATCCAAATCTCAAAAAGAGGTTCATTAAGTATGCTTACCACATAAACTCATAAAGGAGGCTCATAGAACTAAAAATAGGTAGTACAAGATAGTTCTACTCAACTTATCTTTGTGGGATTAAAGCATAAGAAAAGATTAAAATTAGCTTTGTGTATATTCCATATGACACATAAGCTATTGTGTGAAGTAGGTTAGTAGAGCCAAGAATTAGTTCTAAAAAAAGTAAGAATAATGATTCTACTAGGAAATACAATTTTTGGCTTTACCACGTTAGCTTTGGGGAGAGGGCATTGCTCGAAGAATCAAAATTCAGCCTTAAAAATAAGCTCATATTTGGTTTTACCAAGTTAGCTCTATTCATATGGGAAGATTCTTAAGGTTGAAGAATGGTTTATGAAAGGGCTATACAAACAAGTTAAGTATTTTCCACCTCAACAGGTTAGCAATGATATGTAGAAGTTCTATTATGTAGTTAGTACAACCAAAATTTGATTCTATAGGCAAGGACAAAATTACTTCTACCATGTCAGCTCCAATACGTGTTAAAGTATTAATAGAGCTAAAAAAAAGTTTCATGAAAATGATCTACAAACAAAGAAGTATGAAAAATCTCTTAAGAGATATTATGCACTTGCTTCTACTTTAATAAATCAACTATTAAGGTGACATCATGTATCATGATGTGGAAGCTTGATTATGTGGCTCATAGAATTAAAATCTAGTTTTACAAGCTACTGTGAAATTAACTCTACTACATCAACTTTGGAGAAGAAGCATTACTCATAGGGGTAAAATTTGATTTTACAAAACAAGCACAAAAATGGTTCTACCACATTAGCTCATAGGATCAGTATATAAAACTGAAACTCAATTCTACAGAGAAGCTTAAACTTGGTTCTACCATGTTAGTTCCTGAAAAGTCACTAGACTCACAAAGTTGAAATTGATCTAGAAATGAAAGCTTTGGANGTTCATATGCCTACTTGTAGAGCCAAATTCTAAGTCTATGAGTGATTTCCTTTTTCTAAAGTTGACATGGCACATGAAAAAGGATCTAATCTATACAACCATTCTTTAGTTTTATTAATGAGATTCCTTTAATATTTTAATCCCTTCCTGTATTGATGTGACAAAGTATTCTCAAGGCTAGCTTTTGCGATTCACTCCTAGAACTTTTTTTGTGCTTTACAAACTCATTCTACAAGGGAGTTGACATGGTAGAATGAGTTTAAGCTTCTTTGTAGAATCAATTTTTAGTTCTATGTGTTGCATCATGCTCTTCATAATGTTTTGTGCTAGATTAAAAATATATTGTGCACACACACAATTTTGGTGGGTCCAAGATGAGCTCTATTCATCCTAATGTGGTTCATAGAATCCATTTCAAATTTGTTTATAGAGCTAAATTTTAACTTCATAAGTTAGCTCTACAAGTAGATGTGGAACTAAGGTGAATATCTTTTAAAAGCTTCCGATGCATCCTTTGAAAATAGTTTAGCTATTCATATAACTATTTTGTAGAGCTACTTTTATGTTTTATGAACTCATAAATACTGACATGCTAAGGCTCCTCCAAAGCTTTCATTTCTAGATCAATTTCAACTTTGTGAGTCTAGTGACTTTTCAGGAANCTACATTGATAAGAATAGGTTGAGATGTTAAGCCTAAACCATTGAGCTTTTAATGAAGCAGCTTAATAAAATCAAAGCTTACAACATGTGTTAGGAACTGAATTAAACAACCTATCTAAAAATGAATGAATTAACGAATATGACTCTGAATATTAACAAGTGGAATTTGAGTAGCTTCCAAACATGTAGCCATTCACAAGTAGAGCTAAAAGTAGAGACAAAGTAGCCATTGAAACACAAAGGAGTATCTCTATAGTCCTTACAAAATTCATTAGAAAAATAACCAAGGTGTCTCATAAAGAGAAAGAAGAGACACCTTAGAAATTCCAAGATGTTAATGCTTTGACTTTCTCTAAATACTTGAAACAATTTAATTTGAACATCTATAAGCTTTGATAATGGATTGATGTCACATGATTAGAGCTAGAAGTAGAAGAAGCAGACCTATTCAACTTTGATGAAGGCCATGATTTTATAGAAAAATCATGTCTTCAATTCACAAAATCTTGGAAGGAGGAAAGCTAGGAGGAACGAACTCTAGGATATGTATATAATGATAGTCTAAGTTCAAATTTGATTCAGCTCATGTACTTCTATTCAGTGAGTTATTTTTATTTTTCTACTTTATCACAGTTACTTAGTTAGTAGCCAAGATCATAGTGTGCCTTGCAACTCATTTCTTAGAATTTTTTAATTTCTTATTTGAGCAAATGGTCTAGCATTTTTCAGAATTATTGATTGATTCAAACAACTTTATTTTCCAAAGTATTTACTCATGTCAATAGTAGCTCATCTCAATGTTTAAGAGTTTATATAATTTAACTACTATACTTCTCAAAATCTATTGAATCTTGCTTTGTTTCTAGCTTTTCATTGAATCTTCTCTTTAGGAAAGATTTGTAATAGATCTATTGAATTACACTTAGGCATTAGATGAAAGGGCAATTAGTATCGATAGCTAGATATTTGTTTGCTTATAGAATAGAATAAAAAGGGGTTGAATCTTTTCATAAAATTACAATTTGTTGTTAAACTTCCAAAATAGAATATTATGGAATTTATACTAAATTTTAGTCTAAAACACATAGTTTATTACAACGACTAAGTTTATTTGGAGGTGTCTAGGCTTTGTTGTCTCTAAAGACCACCAAATATCTAAACTCAAGTTTTTGAAAGATCTTAACCTTGTGATTATCATCACAAGGAGGAGATAAATGTTAGTATTAAGTTGAACTCTTCCCACCAATATTTTCTTATCACTAGGATAGAAATAAAGAAATAGTGGTAGTCAAAAGTTACTGCCAACAATTAGTTGGATGTAGATTACATTATTACTTAGGGTTCATAAAACCTTTTTTTCCTTTGTTTTGGCTACTTCCCTTCAGGATGTAACACCCTATATTCCTAACCCTTGGTTTATGCTAAATTATTATTTTATTAATCTATGGCTTGGCTTATGTATTTTGTTAATTTTTTTATGCTTCTTAAGGGTTTGATCTCATGACCTTCTAAGTATTTTATTTATGCATTATTTTTGGAATCTTTAATATACATTTTATTAAGCTTACCTTTTTATAAATTGTAAATTCTTTTTATAAATATTCTTATTTTTGGAAACATATAATATCTTTATATAAATATAAATATATTTAGCTTTTTAAAATTCTATTTGAAAATTACTAATTTCTTGTTGTTTTCTTACTAAGAATAGGTTGTTACAATGGTGGCACATGTTGTGAAGTGAAAGATATTTTTGTAAAAACATTATCTTTTTATGCAACTTGCTAAAGCTTAATTCTATTTCTTACTCAAGTGGGTTTGGAATTTCGAATAATTACTTGAATTTTTTCTAGATTTTCTAATTATTGTTGAATTAATCAATTGGATATTATATTGTGAACTCTTGTTTTTATGTTGACATGGAAAAACCTAGGCATTATGTATAAAGCTAGGATTTGTGCTTTTCCTACATTCTTTATTTATTTTTGCTAGTAAATCTCTCATGTTGATGATCTTGATATTGTGTTGGTGCTTTAGTAGATCTGATCTTATTTGTTCTAGGTCATCATAACATGCGAAGGTAGCATAATTAGGTCCAAGCTTTGTTACCTAATGATGATCTTGATGTGCTATTTATCATCTTTGTAATTTCATGTATATGCAAGTCTTAATGTTTTTGATCTCTTGTAACATTCATGTTTGATGGGATGCGATATCGCATGGGCTGCAATATTGCGTACACGATATCGCAGTCCGCCGCAATGTCTATAAATAAGAAGCGGCTCTCCCTTGTTGATCATCCTAGAATAGAAGTAGCGAAGCTCTAGCAGTTTGATCACTCCAGAGATAGATTATTTTCCCGTGTCTGCCCGTAGTGTGGTGAATGTAATTGTACGACATTCTTTATTCGAGTGTGACATACTTGGACACGCACATGACCGACAATAATGATCGAGATTACTTCATCATTTCAGCATTCACTTTGTTATTTATTTATTTA
>MNCI01014010.1:293700-321323 GCA_015680685.1 Gnetum montanum
GCCAGCTCTAGTTGAATATTTCTCTTCTTAAGTTGGGGTAGGTTCCAGGCTTGATACATTTCTCATGAAATTAAGTTGACTTCGGAACCTGAGTCAAGAAGAGCCTTATGTGGTTCGTTCCCGGCGATTTGGAGGTAGATTAAGGGACTTCCAGGGTTAGATAGTTTCTTGGGAAGGTGGCCTACCTTGATCCAGTCAATTACGGTATGTGTTAACATAACCGTATGCATGAAGATCTGTTGTTGGACTGAAGGGTGCTTCGAAGCCTTATGTGTTGGAGGAGCGTACCTAGACTCAACTGTTTATTGTTGTGAGAGCTTGTCTAGGCTTCTGGTTTTGAAGAAAGGTCTTCTCTTTTTGCGGTTGTCAGAACCAGTAGCGAGTTGAATGGTTACGGCTCTCGTAGCGTTACGTTGTTGCAGTTGAGTGGGAGTTTCCCTTGCATTTTTGGAGTAGGAGGTGTTATGGGAACTACTAGTGGAAGAGGTGTAGATGGATTAGGAGGATGGTATGGGTATGGATGTGGAGCGTCTCCCGGAGGAGAAGGAGTCCTTCTAAAGTACTCTTGAATTTGGTAGTGACGTTGGGGAGTTGTGTGACCCATAGAGTCACTTGGGGTACTATTGTCTCGGCGGTGGCATCCCCCATGATTGTGGATATTGCCACTGCTGATGTTGTCCGATGGGTTGTGGTGGAGTTCCACTTGGATAGTACGTCAACGGTTGGTGGAACTACCTTGAGTTACCTTGGGGATAAGGTAACCTCCAAGGTGTTTGCCATTTGTTAAGTCTTAGGTTGAGTGCATGCACCCTAGACTCTTGTAGATGCGAGATGATTGGACAACATTCCTTGGGATGGTCATATTGGCAGATCTCACATCCACCATCATTGTCTATGTTCGAATTCACAACCTTGTCGAAGATAGTTATTTTCCCCTTACCCTTGTCACGTGCAGGGCCTGAATCTCTTCGCATTGTCTTATTCTTATCACTACTTTGTTCCTCCTTAGACTCCTCTACAATCTTTAGAACAGTTTTAATTTTACTATCTAAGGAGCTCCATACTTCATCTATGTTAGCCGATACTTCTGTTGTGAGCTTCTAAAGTGGAAAGGTTTTCCTATTCATCAACTCTTTGAGTGGTGACTCATCCTCTTCATTACAAAATCTCAATCCCTTCTTTCAGAGGGAAGGATCACGGTTATATTCTTCCGTGCTTTCTATTTTTCGTAGCTCCCCTTCTTCTTTGGCTACTTGTTCCAACAATTGATGAATCTCATGGGGTCTAAGTTCTAATAATCTCCCTTGAGCATAGGTCCCAAGGGTTCTCCTAGTTTCATATCTTAGCCCATCTACGAGGTGGTGTAGTTGATCCCGTTGTGCGTAACCATGGCCCAGGCAACGATGTAACAATGCATAGTAGTGGCCCATGGCAGCATCCAAGGATTCGTGAGTACCTTGCTTCCATCCTTGGATTTGCTTATGCAAATTAGACACTTTGGAGTACGTTTGATATTTATCGTTGAAGAATTTTAACATCGTACTCCACCTCCTAATGGTTTCTAGGTCTAAGGACCGGTATCAACTCTTTGCTTCCTTGATGAGTGTCCTGGGAAAAAAATTTAGTTTTTGCCACTTGTTCTTTATGTTTTGCAAGGTGCAGGCATCGTGGAATGCCTATAAATGATTTTGTGGATCCGCATTGTATCCCCCTTCAAAGCATGGGATGTTATTCATATCCAATCTCTTGATCCAACAATCTCTTTGATGCCTTGTTGGTATTCTCACTACCTCCGTGATGTCGAGCATACTTCGGGTTGTAAGTAGGGGCTTGTCATGATCATCGCTTTCATGACGTCTATGATGTCTACGTTGTTCCCTACTTTCCCTTCGTTCATGCCCTTGTCCTCTCTCTTGACTTTCTCGTTGAGGTATCTCATTTTTTCTACCTCTATCCTCACCGTTATGCTCTCTATGACTGCGCCCAGAGGTGGAAGGAGAGGGTGAATGATGTGAAGAAGGGGAAGAAGAAGGAGAACCATCGCCATGACGATGTTTCCTACCTTCTGTTCTATGGCTTCGGCCTTGATCGTGATGACGATATGAGTGCCCATCCTTTTAATGTGTTGTTGTTCCCTCAGTGATCAATTGGAATTCACGAGGATCAAAACTAGGGTTGTGTATCATGGATCGTAGGTTCTGATACCCCACCTCCTCACTATCGTTAGAAGGGGAAACATCATTTGATAAAGAACCCGTTGTAAGTGGTTCAACATCTCCGATTTCACTTAGGACGTGCAGGACCCCTTTTTCGTTCAACAGTGTATGGTGTCTCTCCTGCCTTGAGTCCCTTAAATGTTGTGCAGCTGTGGGATGGTAATCCCTTTTGTCAAAATTACCTATAACGTATTTAGCATAGAGCTGTGTCATGCCAATCTGTGTAAGAGCATGGAGGAGCATGTTTGGGACTGACCGATCTGGAGGTAACACTATGTTACCTTGCAAATCTCTCCATCGCAGTTGTTCATCTTGATGGAGGATAAAGGTAAAATCTGGTATGTACTCATTGGGATGAGTATATACTACCCAATGTTGTTGAGGAACTGGCTGATTTTGGTTATGTGTTTTAGATTGCCGATTGTTTCTTGTATTATCCCTAGGTGGTGTAATGCTCTTGTGAGAAGAAGAAGAAGACATTGTATCTTATTGATGTGCTATTTAACCGTTATATAATTTTCCATTTAATTAACCCTAAGGGTTTGTTTAAGCTCCCAACGATGTGAGTGATCTCCTATGTTCTCCTTAGCGCACAAACACTTAGTCCCTGGCAACAGCGCCAATGATGAGTAGCAAGGTACCCCTACACTCAACCATACAAATATGAGCGTAACACACGCGATCCGGTCGAACTCCGCAGACTAAGTGCCTACATGCCTCATGGAACACTTAAAGTTAATTATTCATTGTCTTCCCAGACTTACTTGTATTTGTCACAGTGTATGGTTAAGTAAGTTTGAGGTATATGATTTTTATAGTTTTTTTTGTTTGATCTCCTATGCTATTGAGGTGAAGGGTGAAGAGACTAATTAACTAACTAAGCCTTAATTAACCTAGCATCAGCATCCATTCCCACTTACCGTTCACACCCTAAACTGATGCAACCTTGGTTACCAAACACTAGTCGTTGCTGGGATCACCAAGCATATCGCATGTGCTCAAAGTGGTCATACTGAGGCACTTAACTAGGAGAGAAGGGTTGAGAGAGATTTAATTACTAATAAATCATTTAAATGATAAATAGTAAATAACAATAAATAAAAGTCCTATTTAGCCTATTCGATGCAATGCAAGGTTTATCCAAGAAGTTTATCTTTATTGTCGTACACAAACTTGTGTTCAGGTACAATGTTTGCTCGAATAAAGATCTGTTCACTTTGGAGTTCCTACTGCAGGCACATGGAAAATATTCTATCTCTGGAGGGATCAAACTGCCAGAGTTTCACTATGGTCTAAGCCTAGGATGAGAAACAAGGGAGAGCCGCCTCTTATTTATAGATATGAAGGTGCACTGCGATATCGCGTCGTCCCTCACGATATCGCATACGACGCGATATTGCGTACGCGATATCGCAGTCGATGAGATATCACGTCCCATCAACTATGCACTTTGTGTTAAGTTTTATAATGCTTATGGAGATTTATTTTCTTCAGATATAAGCATTATGACATCACATGCTCTAAGTACCAAGCTATGTGTAATTTAATCATGAATCATCTTAAGGTAAAATTTTAGGGTGTGATACTTTCTCCTTCAAAAAAATATAACTAGCAATATTATCTTTATAAATAAACATATTATTAATGAATATAGGATCATCATCAAGATAAAAATTAGGAATGCAAAAATACCATAACATAAGCATAAATCACAATCACTAAGATGAGCTTTCAAATGTAAGTTGAAGAGGTAGAAAGCATTTGACTGCCTTACATGACAAAGTTGTAAATTAACGATGTAGAAGCTATTTTACTATCTCACATGGTGAATCTATGAGTTGAAGATGTAGAAGGTATCTCACTATATCTTTGTAAGTTAAAGATGAAAAAGGTAGATCACTACCTCACATGAAAAGTTTGTGATTTGGTGATGTCTAAAAGCATAAGAACACATATTTGACATCATAGTTTAATGTTATCATAAATTAGAAATGTCATAATACAATGATCTCAACATTGGACATAAATGCTAATTTGAAAAGACATATTTATTTATTTGGTTATTGTGCCTAGGCTTATTATTATAGTGTTTTGAAACTGAAAGCTTGTTTTATTAATGTAGGCTCTTCTAGGTGCATTCATTATCTAAAAAAATTGAAAAAAAGGTTCTTCATAAATTACAATTCTTGGTTATGTTTCATGGAAAACTACAATTCATAATTAGATCACAATTACATTTTAAACTTAATTAGAAGTTATGGTCAAGTTTTTGATTAGGTTACTCTCATAATAAATTTTATCACATGTAATAGTTGGATCACGATCTTCAAACTACAAGTCATGGTCAAATCTTAATCTCATTTTAGGCTCTCCTATGAGTCATGGTTAGGTTGCATCTACTTTGAACTTTATGATGACTCATGACACAGTCATGGTCTTCAAACAATAAGTACTGATTAGGTTATGGGATTTCACAATGAGTTGTGATCGAGTCATGATACTGTAGAATATGTTAACATGAAATCTAGAAATATTGAATACTATTAGAAACTTAACGTCAATGTTAGATAACATTCAAATCAAGCAAAAAAATGCATAATCAAACAATATTTAGATTTGTTAGACATATCAATTTGTGCATTAGAGAAGAAATTATAAATAAAAGTTACAATTAAATATAATATTATATAGTATTAAACTTCTTTAAAAACCTAATATTTTACAACTTAGTCATTTTAGTGATAGTGATATCATCTATATTCAAAAACTTACATTGCAAAGCATCCACACATTTTTTGAAAATATTGTGTCTCTAATTACCACAATATACTTTGCATTTAGAAAAACTACCTTACCCTTTACTCATGCTACTTTTACTTTTTTCCATTTTTTTTTTGTTTTCTTTGCAAGATCTTTTTTGAGATATTCATTTATCCAAATGTTTTCTTCTTTCAAGTTACTACAATTGTACCAAACGTTTCCTTGAGTAGTTAAATCACTAAATTTTACAATAATTGAATGTAAACTATCATCTTTAAATCCTATATAATAAGCATCCAAGATTATATAAGGCAAGATGGAGAGGTGCATTGTTTTTGTTATGATATCATGAACAACTTTTTTTAAATAATCTTTTTCATGTGAACTTTTTAGAACCCTAGCAAATTGGATATTTTTAACTCTTTTTCTTCTTTCTTCTTATTCCATCATTAAATTACACAAAACTTTAACACATTCAAGAATTACTTCAACAATTATTTTTTTCCTTGCAATCATATCACATATAGTTTCATAATTTTATTCAGAGTTTAAAGTCTTATCCATTATTTTTTTCTTTGTAATCCATTCTAGTTTCAGTTGTTATTATGTCATCATAGCTTCTAGCTAATTAGACATTGCCTCTTACTTTGCAACTATGATGTCCATGGCATGAACAAGACTTTTAAAATCACTATTTGCTTTGTAGCTATGATGTTCATGATATAAATAAGATTTTCAAAACCACTATTATCTATTATTTTATTAGAATCTTTTACTTATTTAGTGTTTCTTTCTATTCCTACATCCATTTAGAGACTATTTCTTTAAGAATTTTAGTTGAGTAGTAATCTCTTGTAGTCTAGACTTAGTAATTGGTATCATATTTTTAATGAAGTCAAGCAAGGAAATCCACTTTATTAATCCTTGATGAAGAAGTGAAACCTTGTTTAGAAAACCCTACTTAGAAAGTCCTTTACAAAGCTTCAGAAAATATTTTGCTTTTGAAAAACCCTTTGCAAAGCCTTATATCCTTTGTATAGCCTTACACAACCCTTTACACAACATTGGGAAAATCTATAAAAATCCTTGGAAAACCCTATTGAACTTTTGGTATGTCAAAACGTTAATGAAAATGAAGAATATAAGATGTTGTGGAGTGTGGTGCTTTTGTAGGACATGAAGAGAGCTCAAGAGATGACATCTACAAAGAGATATCAAAGTGGTAATAATAAGCACTTATTGGACATGAATGAAGACTCAAGGAATGAGAGCTACAACAAGATGCCAAATAAGAGAGCTTCAATAAGGAATTCATTAGGAAAGTGGGAGCAAAGGCAAAGAAGAAGACTATAGCAAATTCAAGATGCTCCAAGGGTTGAGAAGAAGTCAAATTAATGGAAAGAAGCTTGGGGAATTAAGAGTTCAAATGCAGAGAAGAGGTTTCCCAGAAACAAGAGACCTCTCCTATCAAGAGAAGACATCTCCCTAATGAAGAAGACATCTTGGACAAAATGAAAGATGCCTAGAAGAAGACATCTGCCAGAAATTGTCACGTCCCCATTCCCAAATGATGCTACAGCCTCATGAAGATGGTGTCTCTTCATAACAAGTGTTATTGTTACCTTAACAAGATCCAAAAAGGGAAATTGTCATTGAGACTTGAAAGGGTGTATTGTAATAATGGACATGTCTCTTATGGTAACTTTTGGGGGGTTTACCTAAGCATTTATCCTTGGGCTTAGAGGTCATGCCATGCATGGAGTGGCAGAGCCAATAAGGCAAGTCATGAGAGCTGGGTGAAGTAGGACAACAAGTGGACTAGCTATCCCTTCTAGCTAGGTTATAAGCTTAACCATGGTGGAAGTGCTAGATTGCCTCTAAGGGAGAAATGCCAAAGGAAGAAAACCCCAAGGAACACTCTCAGAGCATGATTTGGATATTCTATTTCATATCAATAAAGCTTTCTTTTCTTTCTCTTCCTGCATTTTCTCTAGTATTTTCTTTACACATAATGTCAAATATTACATATATTTGACATTTGATATATTTTCTTCTTATGGATAATGTCTAATATAATGTATATTTTATGTTTTCCATGACATCTGAGGATGGGATGTCATAGAAACAAAAGAGATCTCCTTTCAAGAGAAGATGTCTCCCTGAAGACATTTCCTTAGAGATGTCTCCCATGAAGAAGAGAGATCTCCCCTGAATGAATGTTTGATGTATAGAGACATCTCAATCTTGAAGGAGACATCTTTAGTAACCATTAGATAGTCATTGCACTAGTTTTGAGGTGATTTCAAAAATATCAAGGTTATAAGAAGACTTCATTCTCTTGGGCAAAAAAGAAAGTTTTGATGTACAAACAAGTGTTAATATCAAGCAATCATTGTGAACTATATTCTATTGAATTTGTACCTCATTGTTCCATCATTTATATGGTAATAGTGATTATATTGTACTGTGCTTCAAAGTATAAGGACTAGAAAATCAGTTACATCCTTCCCTTGTAATTTATTTTTCTTTCTTCTTGCCCTATTGGGGTTAATGCATTTCTTCCAAGAAGGCATCATCATTGAGTTTGTCAGGACCTAGCTGGGTTGAGTAGTTGGTGTAGTGTCACAACACGTTGGAATGGAGCTCAATTTGTAAAGGTTATGGGATCCTTGAAATTACATTCTAAACTTATCGGGACTTAGCTAGATTGAGTGGATTCATAGTGATGAATTATTCTAGAGTGAAGTAGCTTAGAGTTGTACAAGGTATGGTAACCTTCAAATCATATTTTGAAACAAAGTCCACAATTATGCAAGCAATCTACCCTCCAAGTGTGGAGTAGCCAAGTTGGGGAACCACATATTTTTGGGTTTGGTTTTTGTATCAATTGATTTTTGTTAGGGAACTTATTCATCCCCTCTTTCTAAGTTCTATGATCCTCAAGTGGTATCAATGCAAGGTACTCTAGCAATCTACATCAATCTCCAAGAGTGAACATGGAAGGGGTTATCAACATTGGATACATCTAGACAAAAAGACTAGTTTGCTTCATCAATTGTTGTGCTTAATTCCTATACCACATTTGTTTCGAAGGCAAATCTCTCATTCCCTTCTTTACATTCAAATATAGAGGAGACTATACTTGTAAGATTGATTAAACTCATGACAATCTGAATGATATTTCCTTTGAAGAAAGGTATGGGATGTTTTTCCATGAAGTTCTTTCTTTTTAATACTTATGTATTAATATAAAAGATGCTTTACATGTCAAGGAGATGAAAATTAAAGTTCTTAAAAATGAATGTTTTTATCTCAAGAAAGAGAGCTTAGACCTTAAGGCTGAGATTTGAAAACTAACCAATGTGATTGAGTAGATGAATAAGAATCTTTTGGAAAAGGCCAAAGAACAAAATCAAAAGGATGGATTTCTAAGAGATTCTACAAAAGAAAATTAATCCAAGTTTGATAAAAAGCCAAGAATTTTAAAGTTCTTCTTTTGTGGAAAATCTGGTCATATTCGAGCATATTGCTTTATTAGGATGTAGTACACTTGGTCTTTGAAAAAATAACCTAAGATGGGAACTTTGCAAGTTTGGAAACAAAAAGAAAGGAAGTCTGAAATAAACTTGATAGCTCAAATAGCTCTCTTTGATGAAAAAACAAGTATGTGGTATATTGATAGTGGGTGCTTAAGGCACATGATAGGTGACAAATTCTACTTCATCCACTTCATAGAACAAAATTGTGGAACAGTCACATTTGGAGATGACATGGGGGCTCTTATAATAGGTATTGATACCATTGAAGGAAAAGGTAAAGGTCTTCCAGTTGTAAATAAATTTTTCTTTATTAATGGATTAAAAAATAATCTTCTCAGTGTTAGTCAACTTTGTCATTCAAATTTCAATGCTACTTTTCCAAAAGAAACTTGTAGAATACAAGATTTATTCACTAGGAATGTTATGATAGAAGGAACTAGAAAATGATATGTTTACACCATGTTTTTAGAAATAATCCTAACCTTGAATCCAAGTGCTTAGTTAGTTGTACAGATGATACTCATTTGTGGCATAGGAAAATTGTTTGTTGACTACCCAAACTCAAAGACTTCAATCTAAACACTTGTGAAGCATGCTAGAAAGGAAAGCAAACAAGGGTAAGATTTGATAAGAAAAATTGTATTTCTACCTCTAGTTCCTTAGATCTACTTCATATGGATGTGGTTGGTCTTATTCAAACTCTTAGCTTGGGAAAGAAAAGATATTTTTTAATGATTATTAATGATTACTCTTGCTTTACTTGGGTTGCCTTTTTATATCACAAGGACAAAGTATTTGATCATTTCTTGAGAATTTGTAACTAGATTTAGAAAGAAAAAGGATATGGCATTAAAATTATCAAATGTGACAATGGAGGTAAATTCAAGAATGAAAAATTTGAGCAATTCTATCAAATAAACATGGCACTTCTTCAATTCTTTGCTGTAAGAACTCCTCAACAAAATGGTGTAGCTGAATGAAAGAATAGGATCTTGAATGAGATGGCAAGAACTATATTGAATGATCAGAATCTTCCTCATCACTTCTAGGTTGAAGTTATCAACACTGCTTACTGTGTCTCCAACAAAGTTTTGGTAAGAAGATTTATCTCAAAAACTCTTTATGAATTGTGGACTGGTAAAAAACCTTTAGTAAGTTATTTTCATGTTTTTGGTTCAAAATGTTATATTCTGAATGATAAAGATAATTTAAGGAAATTTGATTCTAAAATTGATGAAGGTATTTTCTTGGGGTATCTGCTAGTTAGCAAGGCCTATAGAGTTTTGAACAAGAGAACAAATACTGTTGAGGAAATCATAAATGTTAAAGTTGATGATCATGACATTACATCTCCTCAACCCGATGATGAAGTTCTTCCTATTTAAAAACTATCTAGTGCCACTCAAGTTCAAGTTGATAAGAATTCTAAAATTGATAGTGAACTTGAAAAATAAAAAGAAGATGAATTTGATGAGAACTCCCCTACTCAACCTAGGATGCCTAGACTTAGTAAAATTCACTTCCTCAATGATGTTATTGGGGAAGTTCAAGATGGTATTTGCAATAGAAGTCAAACCAAAGAATTTTGTGCTTATTTAGCTTATCTCTAACAACTTGAACCCAAAAACTTTAAAGAAGTTGAAGGTGAGGAAGGTTGGATTTCTGCTATGCAAGATGAGTTAAATCAATTTTCTAGAAATGATGTATGGAAATTGACACCTAGACCATATCATAAACCCATTGTTGGCACAAAATGGATCTGTAGAAACAAAACTAATGAAGATGGAACTGTAATAAAAAATAAAGCTAGATTAGTTTCCAAAGGATATAATCAATAGGAAGGGATTGATTTTGATGAAAATTTTGCTCTTGTTGCTAGACTAGAGTCTATCAAACTCCTTTTGGCTTATGCTCGTAGTCAAAATATCAAGCTATATCAAATGGATGTGAAAGTTCCTTTTTAAATGGAACCATACAAGAAGAAGTTTATGTTGATCAACTTGAAGGTTTTATAGATCCCATCAAACTTGATCATGTTTACAAGCTCAAGAAGGCTCTCTATGGACTTAAACAAGCCCCTAGAACATGGTATGAAAGACTCCCTCAACATCTCATATCAAATGGTTTTGAAAGGGGTAAGGTTGATGTCACTTTGTTTCTCAAAAGGGAAGGAAGTGATCTTCTTATTGTTCAAATTTATGTTGATGATATTATTTTTGGTGCTACTAATAAAACTCTCTGCAAGAAATTTTCAGATCTTATGCAAGCTGAGTTCGAAATGAGCAGGATGGGAGAACACAAAAATTTTCCTTGGATTTCAAATCAATCAATCTGAAGAAGGAACTTTCATTTGTCAAACCAAATATGTCAAAGATCTTCTTCAAAAATTCAATCTAGTTGATGTTAAGGTTAAGAATACTCCCATGGTTGCAAATTTTAAACTTACCAAGGATGATCAAGGCAAGCCTGTTGATCACAAGCTTTATAGAGGCATGATAACTACTAGTAGACTAGATATTACTTTAAGTGCTGGAATGTATGCTAGATATTAGGCCACCCCAAAAGAATCTCATTATAAGACGGTTAAACAAATATTTCATTATTTAAAAGGTAGTACTGACTAGGGCCTTTGGTATCCAAAGGACTCTCCTCTTGATCTTGCTAGATATTGTGATGCAAATTGGGCATGTTGTTCAGATGATCGTCGTAGCACAAGTGGAAATTGCTTTTTTCCAGGACAAAGCCTTGTCTCATGAACTACCAAAAAGCAAACCTCTACAAAACTTTCTACAATAGAAGTTGAATATATCTTATTGGAAGTTGCTATGCTTAGCTTCTATGAATGAGAGAAACGCTTAAAGATCTAGGTGTCCAATCACAATCTATGCCTATCTTTTGTGACAACAATAGTGCTATAAATATGACCAAAAATACACTTTAGTATTCTCACACCAAACACATTGAAATTCATCATCACTTTATACATGAACATACTTAACGGGGGCACATAAAACTAGAGTTTATTGGGATCCAAATCAACTAGCTAATGCTTTCATAGAACCCCTTGACAAACAACGCTGAACTTCTCTATGTAAAGATGTAGGTATAGGACCTTGTCCTATCTAGTAAGTTCTCTTGCTCTTGTACCATTTTCTTTTGCTCTTAAACATAAACAAAAAAACAAAACAAAAAAATTGATATATTTTTGGAACATGTTTAGGAGTTTTGCTCCACTCCTTTTTGCTATTGTCCAAAAAGGCGGAGAATTTTTGAGATGTGCTTTCTAGTAAATTAAAAAAAATTAAGAATATATGACTTCATAATTTCTAGAAACTACTAACCCCTTTTCTTAAGTTTTGGACATCACAAAAAAGGGGAAGATTGAAGATTGTTGACCTTTTGATATGTCAAAAAGAACGTTGAAGGAAATCCAAGCTGAGACCAGAGAACATTTACGCGGGAGAACATTTACGCGGGAGCGCGTGCACCGTTGCCGCTGTGGTCTGGGCACGCAATTCACGTGGACAAGCCCAAACTGTTGCAGACGCACCACCACAATCCACAAAGTTGACCCAGAGCGCTACCCAAGCCACTCGCTTTGCCGCACATCAGCCTCGAAAATTGAAAAGTCATACCAGGGTGGCGGTCATTCTCATACATACATGTACATTTGCAGACGCGTAAAAACATATATAAAATACCTGCTGCAACAGCAAATGCCAACATCAGCAAAGAAACGGCAAAAGCAAGCAACGACCGTTCGAACTCCGCGGTGGTGGTGCTGCTGCTGCGCGTAACCAGTTTCGTCGGCCGTTACAGCTCTGCAAATCCACGTTGGGGAGGCTTCAAATTCCAAGCTCACCACAAACAACAACAGTCCATCATTCACACAGAGACACAGAGAGACGATTAAGAGCAAAAGCAAACAAACATGGCGTTAGCCTGCGTATCGAAAAGAGGAGAAGGAAGAGGAAGAGGAGAATGGGCGCAAGTGGTCACGTTCACAGGGATGGCCAAGGCCACGGCAGTAAAAGCAGCAGCAACGACGGCAGCGGAGATAATGATGGATTACCCGCAGCACTTGGTGTGCAACGCCGCAAGCGTCAAGTCGGGGGTTCGAATCATGAGTGTGGCACTGCCAGCGGAAGAGCCTCTGCTCGGAGGCACACTCTATTACGTGCTGCCCATGAGTATGCAGTCGCCTGTGTCGGCCTCGCAAGCGTCGCTGCTGACCTTCCGCGCCCGTGCAGCCCTCCACAGTTGCCGTAGTACCAGTGCGGGTGTGTGCGCAAGCGCCTCCTCCTCTGGTAGAGCCGGAATTTTGCGATTATTACGAGTGGTTGGATTCATGGCGGCCCTGAGAGGCGTCTATAGGGTTTTGGCTTTGAGCCGAAACCACCACCACGGCCGAACCGGCGCTGTCGCACCCCTCGACGACTCTGCGGAAGAACAGGAGCAGCACCTACAAAATCCGCTGTCAAAGGAGGAGGAGGAGGAAGAGGATGATGATTCTGCGATTTTGAAGATCCAGATGATGCAAAGACGACTCGGCGCTTGTAGATCTCGTCCATGGAAGCCTGCGCTGGAGACCATTGCCGAATGGCTGTGATTGAGTTTCTTTCCCTTGCGTTTGAACGGATGAACGAGGAATTCAATGAAATTCATTCATTTACATAATTCTTATTGCGTGTGCTGGGTTTGCTTGGAACATCTCAGATGAACGGGGATTTCGTTGTTTTTTGCCTCTTTGAAGGCCTGCATGTAATTTTGTGCGATAGATTCTTTGGTCAGCAAGAAACAGAGCGGTGATTATCATAAACATATCTTGTGTGGAAACTGGAAAGCAAATTCCTTGTGTTAGGCCGTGATGGGTAATTCGCTGTCTGCTCATACCTCAATGCTGTTTTAGTATTTCACTATTGCCAGGTTACCTCGCCATAAAATCGAAGGAAGGGAGGGTGGAATTAAATGGGCTTTGGATAGGATAACAAGTTTCTCTAAAATGGGGCAACTTGTAAAGGATAAAGCACAATCTAAAACCGCACATTTATGTATAAAGTAAAGAATTAAGAGCCACCGATGTACTTGAACATCATTGGTACACAGAAATTTGCTGGAATGCCTGTACGAGTGTGTCCTCGGTCGGCCCCGTTCACGTGGCTGAACACCGCATGAGACTTTTTACCAAGTCAGACTCTCAGTTTTACCGAAAAACTTACGGAGTGTTTGGTTGAATCTTCCCTTCTCCAATTAGAAAGTTTGGTTTTGTGTTTGAAAAGTTGTTTGGGTTTTCTGTTGTTCGATCTCAATGTTTAGCAGGATTCTTGTTGGACTCACTCAAGATACCCCTTATGCTATTTGAACTCTTGTCATATTTCCTTTTATTGATTTTTGAATTCTTTTGGGTTCCTTCTTCATTTTAACTTAGAAATGTAATCACAATCACAAGTGATTCTTGATTTAACCTCTAGGACTCTTGTAAGGTGGTTGAAGACTCCTTTGCCATAAAATAAATAAACATATTTCTTTTATTTTGGGTTTTTTTTTGTAACCTATAGTAATATAAAAGGAGCTCAAAGGGAGTATTCTTGGAAAAAACAATTTGTCAATATATAAGCTTGAAAACAATCTCTTACAAATTGTAAATTCTCCTTGAGCTTCAATCTTTTGAAGTTATGTTGTTGTTAATAGGTTGGAAATTGATTTTCTGCTAGGGTTTTTCACCTAAAAGGTTTTTCAAGGGTAATACTATGTTCTTTCAATTTTTGCAATATTTTTCATTTTATAAAAAATTTAATAGTATTGTCTGCAAAGGACTAGGAATAACAATTGTTATCAAAGGTAGGATCCACACACAACAATTATTTTGGTAAGTGACTATAGTGGAAAATCATGAGTAACTCTCTATCCAAAATTAAGATTGAAAAATTTAATGAATCTAATTATGAATTATGGAAGATCAAGATAGAGACTTTCCTGATTGAAAAGGACTAGCATAGTGTAAATTTCAAGAGTGAAGCTTGATAAAATGTTTGATAAAGATTGGAAAAAGTAGAACCTAAAAGCGCTAAGTACAATTCATTTATCTCTTTCAGATTTGGTATTACTTAATATTTCTAATGTTTCGTTTGCTCAAGATTTATGGGATAGACTACAAGTTTCATATCAAACAAAGCTCCTAACTTTTAAGTTATTATCGAAGAAATAAGTATATGACTATAAAATGTTTACAAGTACAACAATTACAAAGCACATGAACTTTCAAGATGCTAATCCAACAATTACAATCTATGGAGTGAAAATGGATGAGGAAGATCAGTGCATCACATTTCTTAACATGTTTCTAGATTCATAGGATACCTTTGTGATAGTTGTAAATAATACATCTACTAACATTATTTTTGATAGTATTGTTGGTTAGTTATTATTTGAGGAAGCAAGGAGGAAAACTTCTACTCCTTAAAACAATGTGTTGTTTGCTAAAATTGATGCAAAGTTAAAACGTGTTAAGAAGCCTCAATTTAAGTATAAGCCTCCAAAATTTATAAAGAGGACATCTAAATGTTGGAATTGTGGTGAAATTGGTCATATAAAGAAAGACTGTAAAGCCCCTCCTAAAAGGGGGAACTATATAGAGAATAATGTATCAAAAAATTGTCACATTCCTATTCTCAAATGGTGCTATTGCATAAAAAAGATGGTGTCTCTTTATAACAAACGTTATAATTATTGTAATAAGGCCCAAAAGGACAAGTTATTATTAAGACTTGAAAGGATGCATTGTAATAGTAGGCATATCTCTTGAGATGACTTTTGAGGGTTTAACCTAAGGTATTTATAGCAGGGCACTAAAAGCAAAATAGCATAGAGTTGGGAAGCTAATAAAGGCAAGTAACAAGGACTAGGTGAAGTAAGACAGGAATGTGACTAGGCATCCCTTCTGGTTAGTTGCAAGCCTAACTGTAGTGGTAGTGTTAGATTACCTTTAAGAGATAGATGTTAAAGGAAGATAACCCTAAGAAATCTTTAGAGCATGACCAAGATACATTATTCTATATTAATAAAACATTCTTTTCTTTTCCCTTCTACATTTCCCCTATTACTTTCTTTACATCTAATGTTGAATGTAACATATATTTATTGGTTGTCACAACATTTGGGAATGAGATGTCACAAAAATGATAAAGGCCCTCATGCTCAAGAGTGAGATTTTTATGTTGTATCCTCTTTTGTTAATGCTAATATGTATTCATGGTACATCAACTTAGGTACATCTTGTCATAACACTCCACATGTTAATTAGTTTAGTAAATATACATGTTGTGATCTCGAAATAGTAAAATTTGGAAATGATGGTTTGTGTAAAGTTGCAGCTTATGGAAAATTAAATATTTAGTTTAATGATAGAATAATTAATTAAATCTATTTCCAATATACACTATATTCTATCACTCATGAAAAACCTTTTGTTTGCAAGTGAATTGGATGATGCATGATTAACTATTATCATTGGAGGTGGAAAATGTTAAATATTGCATGGTTCATCACCTTTGGCTTTTGGAATAAAAACAAACAAGTTGTATAAATTAGAAGCTAAGACATTAAAAAATTGAGTGTATTTACTATTATTAATTTGAATTCAAGTATTGATTTTTGGCATAAAAGAATGGGATATCTTGGTGAAAAAGGACTTAAGAAACTTGAAAAGTAAGGTAAATTTAAGCTTTTAAAAGATTTCTTAGATTTTTGCCATCATTATCTACATGGTAAATAGAGGCATCGTAGTTTTTAGAAAAATAATGCTAAATCTCTTCAAATATTAGAACTAATACATAGTGGTGTATATGAATCAATTAAATATATTTAAAAAAGTTCTCTTGGAGGTGCTATGTATTATGTCTTTTGTAAATGATTATTTTGGGAAGGGCTAAATTTATTTATTAAGAAATAAATTTGAGGTATTTAGAAAATTTAAAGAATTCAAAGCTCTTGTTGAGAATTATTTTAGGAAGAAAATTAAAGTTCTTAGAACTAACAATGGGGGTGAATTTTACCCAAGTGAATTTAATGATTTCTATAAAGAATAAGGTATTCAAAGATAGAATACTATTCTAGGAACTCCTAAATAAAATGAAATAGCATAGCGCCTTAATTGAACATTGATGGAATGTGCCAAATATATGCTTAGTGAATTTGGTCTTGATAAGCATTATTGGGATAAAGTTGTAATGATTTCTTGTTGTCTTATTAATAGATCTTCTTCATTAGCACTTGATAATAAAATTCTAGTGAAAGTTTGCAATGGTAAATCCATCAATTTAAATTATTTGAATTTTTGGTTATGAAGCCTATGTACATGTTCCAAAATCTGATAAGTCAAAATCAGATTTTGAGTCTATCAAATGTATTTTTCTTAGCTATAGACATGGTGTCAAAGCCTATAAGCTATATAACTTAGAAACTAAAAGGTTTATTTATAGTCAAGATGTTATCTTTAGAGAAAAATATGGTTCTATGAAGGAGAAATCTTCAAATACTAAAACTCTTTCAAATGATGTAACTCTTGAGTATGTATCTATTGAAATTAATAATGAAATTCTGAAGGGTCATCCTTCCTCAAATGGGGATATTGACCTTAGTGAAAAGGATGATGAAAATATGGTAGACAAGGAGGAACCACATTAAGAGGGAGACAATAGTTTAAGTAAACAACAAAGTGAAGATGGACCATTAAGATGTTCAACATGAATAAGAAAATTACCTTCACATCTAGAGAATATGTGTTATCCACTAAAAATGATAAGCCATCAACATATGATGAGGCATGTTCATCTATACAAAATATAGAGTAGAAATAAGTAATGGATTCTAAAATGCCATCAATTCATAAAAATAAACTTGGAAATGAGTTGAGCTTTTAATAGATAAGAAAATCCATTGGAAATAAATGGGTGTATAGAATAAAATCTAGAAATCAACAAAAAGTAGGATTTGTAGCTAAAGGATATTCTTAGAAAAAAGAGAATTGGTTAGGATGAAATATTCTTTCTAATAGTAAAATTAATATTCTTAAGATCATTATTGATGAGTCACAGATTGGCTACTTCGACGAGGCCTCATTGACTAGGCCTTGTTTACTGGGCCACTTCAACTAGGCCTCGTCAACTAGGTTGCGTAAACTAGGCCCCATTGACATAGGGTCTATTCTTGCCTATAAATATGTGACAACCCACCACGTTTAGGCATCATCTTGTCATACTTGTAGTGGAGATCTTGTAGTTTTTACATTCAAAAGTTAGAATATTTTCTTGAGTGCCTATAGTAGGAATCATTGACTGTATGGATCTTTATTCAAGCACTGGTGTACCTAAGCATGACAATGTGTGCAGCAATAAAGACAAACTTCTTGATAAACCTTGCAGCATTATGGATAGCTAAAATATTTTATTCATGCATTTAATGCTTTTAGTTATTTATTCAATGTTGCTCAGTAATTAAGCTAATTAAGTAATTAAGGAAGATACGCTAAATAGTGATTTAGTAAACACATAAGTATGATTGCTTCAAGCATGTGTAAGATGTTTGGTAATCCTAGCAGTGCTTAACGCTTGGTAACCCAGCAACATTATATGTATTCAAGATGTGTACGGAAAGTGGGATTAGATACTTATGTTAGGACTAGTTAAACAATAGTTAGCCAATTAGATTAAACTAGACATTAAATTACTTTATCATCTATCCTATTTATTTTAGGTACCAAAACCATAAAATATAAAATGATAAAAATCATGTGCCTCAATTACAATTAAACCATACCGTTAAGCTTTACAAGTGTAGTTGGGAAGATAACGACTGCTCTCAACACCCAATTTACTTCCTAGATAACTAGTGCATTAGAAAACTATAGAGTTCATGGAATTCAACTGGATAGTGCGTGGACACTTCATGATTTGTATGGTTGAGTGTAGGGGTATTTCACCATTCATCATTGGTGCTGTTATCGAGAACTATTTTTGTTTGAAACGTGCACTATCTAGGAGTCATGACCATCATTAACATCGTTGGATGAACCCTAAGGTCAATATCATTCTCACACATAATATAAGTATGTAAGAACACTGATATTTTATTTATTTACAAAATGTCTTCTTCTCTAAAGCTTGACAATGCTAAACCACTAGCCCCTCAATAGTGCAAGGTGGTATATACTCATCTAGATGAGTAGGTGGCTAATTTCACCTTTATCCTACATCAAGATAAACAAATGTGATGGCGTGATATGGAAGGTAACATTGTAATGCCTTTCGATTGATCTATGCCCGTGATGTTGCTTCAAACTCTTAAGAAGTTAAGCATCCATGATCTTCAAGAGGAGTACGTTATGCATGATTATGACTACTAGGACTACTGTCCCACTGAAACACAACGTCAGAGAGATCAACACTAGGAGAAACATCATGAATTTGTGAAGGGGAAATGGTTCATCAATTCCTTGTTCCTGTTGAGCCAAGATGGCAATGAGGATCCTCTCTCAAGGGGCTCTCAACATAAAAATTCTCCACACCTTATTACTGGTGGTGAGGGTGTGTCCCTGAATTTGCAGTTCACTATTAACAATGCAAGTTCAAGTAAAGATGGTAGTCAAGGTAGGGGCTCAGACAAGCATCAAGATGATAAGAAACCTAATGAATGTGGTTGTGATCATTGAAGGGAAGTTCGAAGATACCATGGTGGTGGCAGTCCTCCTCCCTATTTGCAATTTTCGTTTGCATCTTCCTCTTTTTCTTCTAGTTTGCAAAAATGTTGTAGAAGGAACAATCGTGATAGAGGTGAGCAGGAAGACAATAATAATGATTGCTAGGCCCACAATAATAGAAGGGGTAATAGATGACATCATCAACAATAATGAAATAATGATGATGATGAGCCTTTGTTGGAAACTTGAAGCATGCTTAACATTGTAGAGGCAATCAAGATCCCAACCATGCATGTAAAAGATAATCAAATCAAGTGCTTTGACATGAACAATATTACAAGATTTGAGGAGGCATATGACTTTGATCCGCAAAACCATCTACAAGCCTTTCACGATGCCTACACTTTATAAAACATAGAAAATGACTAGTAGAAATTGAAACTATTTCCCAAGCCACTCATCAAAGATATAGAAAGCTAGTACCAATACTTGCAACTAGAATCCATTTGCAGATGGAGTACCATGCTAGAACTATTTAATGATAAATACTAAACGTACTCTAAAGTGGCTAATCTGATAAGGAAAATCCAAGGCTGGAAATAGAGAATAATGAACCCTTGGATGATGCCACAGGTAGATATTATTCTCTCTTACACTAATGTCTTGGCCATGGTTATTCTAAAAGGGAACAACTCTACCACATCATAGATGAGCTTAGAGCAAAAACTAGAAGAACTCTTCGGATTTATGCCCAAGGGAGACTATCCAAACTAAGAGCTTATCAGATCCAAAGGATGATAGAGTAGGTAACAAAAGAAGAAGATGAGTTGGAAAAGTGAAAAAGTGCAAAAGAATATTATAGAGACTCTTCTATCAGAAAAAGGTAAGTCCATTTCTATGACAAGGAGGAGTCATCACTCGACGATGTGATGAATAGGAAAACCTTGCCTATCCAAAAATATGTTTTTGATATTTCAGAAAAGGTTGATAAATTATGGGACTCCTTGGATGAAAAATTCCAAATTTCTATGAAGATCGGTAAATAATTCAAAGAGTAGAATAGTGATCACAACCACAGGAGGTGGGAAGAAGCTAAATGTGCTTTCCAAAGAGGTAAGGGAAAAGCTATTGTAGTAGAAGAAGTTGTGGTGATAGACTACAATGATGACGTTGAATGTGACATTTCTCAATATGACCATCCTAAGGGATGTTTTCCTATGGTGTCACACTTACAAGAGTTTGGGGTGTACGCACTGAATCCTTGACTAACAAGGAGGCAAGCACCCAGACAATTACCTTATCCTCAAGGTAGTTCCACTAGCAACAACAAGCTTACTATCTAAGTGGAGCTCCACCACAACCATATGAGAAATATTGGCAATGGCACCAATTACAGTAATGGGAAATGCCACCACCAAGACAATAGTACCCTTACAAGAAACTAGATTCATATGGGTACTATGTTCAGCAATCCATTTCTCCACAAAGCTCTACCAGCCATGCCTCATTCCAACATCACTATTATCCTGTAGAGCATCATCAAACCCATTCACCATCTACTTGAGGGAAGTTCCCACATCCATACCATCCTTCACATCTTTCTACACACATTCCTTAGCCCTCAACCCAGTTACCTCCTGCTCCATCCATCAAGGGTAATATTCCCCCATAACTGTAGCAAAAAAATGCTACAAGGGCTGTAAATTTACACCTTATCCTCAAGGAATCATAGCCCTTGTAGCACTGAAATGATTGAATAACTGTAGCAACAAAATGCTACAAGGGCTCAATTGGAAAAAAAAACCATTTAATGATCTAGGAAGGCATCATACTGTGGTAGAGAATTACTTAGGTAGGGATTAAGGTAGACCTTGAAAAGATAAGGAATCCAAGGAATCACACATCAACTAGAGATAATCAAAGACATTCAATCATTCCTTGGACACACTACCTACTATTAGTGGTTTATAGAGAATTTCTCTAAGATCACAAAGTCATTGATCGAGCTTACAAACAAAGATGCTCCATTCATTTGGACCAAGGAATGTGAACATGCATTCCAACAACTAAAGGAAAAACTCATAGAAAATTTAATTTTACAAGCACAAAATTTGTCTAGAACATTTCACATAATGATAGATGCATCTGATTATGCATTGGAATTCATTCTTATGTAGTTGGATGATAAGAAATGTCCATGCTACATCCACTACGCAAGTTGAAGCATGGTGGGTGCATAGTTGAATTACATGACAACTGAGAAAGAACTAATAACAGTGGTGTATGCTCTTGAAAAGCTCAGGCACTATGTGCTTGGCTATAAATTGTTTGTGCACATAGATGATAGTGCCATATGCTTCCTAATAAACAAGCCAATTGTAAGTCCTCATATCTTATGGTGGCTCATCATCTTGCAGAAATTCAATCTAATCAGGGTAGATCAAAAATGGATTGGTTAAGAGGAGATAATAAAGAGGAGGAGAGTCTACTCTTTAATCAATTTCTAGACAAACTCCTTTTTATAGGAGCAATGAATGACCAAGTGCCCACCAAATCAAAATGGTATGATGGCATCCTCACTTACCTTCTCACTCACAAGATGCCATAAGATTTGGACTTTAGGAAGAAACATCAGTCTCTTCATTGGGCTAAGTACTTCATAAAAATCAACAGACATCTTTAGAAGGTGTTCATTGATGACCTAATTCATTAGTGTGTCCTTGATATAGACCAATTGTGCATTCTATAGGATGCTCATGAAGGCCCTTGCAAAGGCCACTATGCTAGGAGATGCACAACCATAAAAATCCTAATGGTAAGATACTATTGGTCCACAATCTTTAAGGATGTCCACTAATTTATCCAATCCTATGAGCATTGTCAACGAGATGGTGGGATGATTGCATGAATGGAGGGTCCTTAATAGTGGATTCAACCACTATATCCCTTTGAGATATGGGACATAGAGTTCATGGATTCCATCACATCCATGTCCAATGGAGAGATATACATCATCATAGTAGTTGACTACTGCACCAGTTGGGTAGAAGTAGTAGCCGTCACTAACTATACATCATTCATTGCTCCTTGATTTGTACGACAACATATTGTAAATAGGTTTGGTGTGTCACGTGCACTAATTTTTGACAATGGAATCCATTTTACAAATGCCACCTTTCAGAAGTTGATGCAACGCTTGGGGGTTGAACATAAATTAATAACACCCTATCACCCCTATAAGCCAATGGTCAAGTAGAAGTCACCAATAAGGAGATCACAAAGATTCTAACAATGATTGTAAGAAAATATAGGAGAGATTGGAACACAAAACTCAACAATGCCCTCTGGGCCTACTTCTCCATATGGAAACTCCACATACGATACTCTTCTTATGAGCTAGTGCATGGAAATTTTCAACAGTTCCAATCCAATATGAGCTTCATACACTTTCAATAGCCTATGACTTGGACCTTAACCAAAGCCTAGCACAAACAAAAAGATTGATAAACTTGAACGTGATAGATGAAAATTGATTGGTGGTCCTATCTTTGAATGAAGTGCACAAGGCATACAACAAGAAGCATTGTGACATTAGAATTTGGAAAGTAAAATTTCAACCTAGAAATAAGGTTTTCTATTAGAACCCCATAGATGTACCCCAAAAAAAAAAGCTCCAAACATTGTGGGAGGGACATTATATAATTAATGAAACCTTTCCCTTTGGGACCATGTTAATCTATAAACTTGAGAGCCTGCACAAAAAGCACTTAGTCAACATCCAACAAGTAAAACCTTTCTTGGAGCCAAGACAAGTCAGTACACCTACTACCTCATCAGATGGACAACCATACTCTATATTCTGCATCTCCTCCTCTCAACTCAATCATGGGGGAGATGGCCATTTGTACTAACGATACATATGGCTCCTCATTTTTTTCACTTTTTGTTTTACACAATTTTATTTTACACTTTGTTGATTTTTAATTCTTTCTAATTTTTCATTCTATTGATTTTCTTGATTTTTGTTTTACAACATCATTAGTATGCTTTATCTTTCTTGAATATTTTATACTTTCTTATATATTTTACTTTATTTTTGTGTGACTTTTCATTATTTTTGCTAATAAAAGTGCTTTATTACCATAGGACACAGTGCCAATGTTGTTGTTTACTAATGGTGGTTTGTGCTTAATATTTTGATTGCAAATGTCTAGTTTCTATTTTTGAATTCTAATGTCTGATGACTAAGACATCATTTATTTTTCATGAAATAGAAAGTGAGTCAACATCATCCACACATCCAAAAAATTTATGGTTTTCCTTGTTATGGAAGTTTTAGGTCCTTTTCATTAAATAAACTTTTAATTAATTGATGACCTTGGTAGTTTTTCAGAATTGGAAGGGATTCAAAGGTTTGCATAGGGTGTGACTTCAAGGGAACCCAATACTCTTTGTACTCTTCTACTTGCTCGAGTGCATGAGTGTTTTCATAGACTTCTTACCATTATGTGTTGACCAATAACAGGAAGTTGAATAAAGCCTTTGCATGGGGTGATTCCCATCTTGAAAAAAAAAAGACATGATGGGAATTCAAAGCACATCCCTTCGACAAATAAATGGGCTACAAGCACTAGTTATGGGACTAGAAAGACATGTTAACCATGCCTGGAGGTCCCCTTTAACTAAGGCCCTCTCTTAATTATTACTTTTCTTTTCTTCTCGTTATGGAATGGTGGTTGTTTTGTGGGAGCACTATTGTGTCTTGAGAGGATGGATCAGTCTTGGAGTGGTGATGCGAAGTCATTGAAAGTGATTGGTTTTGATCTAGACTGAGGATGGACCTTCTCAAGTCATTTTAAACACAAACTCCATAAGGGACTTCTTATGACCTCAACTTGGGATTCCATCCCACCTTCTCCATCATCCATCCATACTGTCCATAACTCACCTCACCGTTGGTTTTCATGTTATGCTCGATGTCTTAGTTTGGCATATTGGAATTATTTGATAGATTTTTTTCTGGTTGGTGCTTAACTTTTCATAACCATTAATCAACTTTGGGGCCCACGAACTCCTTAGTTAAGGTTATGCAAGGGAAAAAAGGGCATGTGCCTACTATGGGAGGCTCCACTTGCATATCTCTTGGTTTGGATAGTTAAGCTCTTTACCTTAGACATTGCTACAATCATATCTTTTGCATTCCCCATTGTGCATCCAACTTTGTGCTTCTTAAAATTTCATAAAACTTCATTCTCTAACCATTTTCTTAATTTTCTAAACTTCAAAACCCTCTTATTCTATTTTCATCATGTTCATGGCTTTTTGGACTTCCATCTAACACCCATTTCACTTAAAAATTCCTTGTATTTTTAAAGGTTCCCAGAGTCAACAATGGTTAATAGTTACGTTGACTAGGCTTACTTGACGCAACCAACCTTGTTGATGGGTCCTTGTCTCATCAACACAACACAAAAAAATATATAAAGACCATCGAAAACTTTGAAATTTTGATCATTTTCTTCACAACAAGAGAGGAGTTTTTGCCATTTTTCAGAGTCCAAAACCTTCTAGAGCCCATAACTTCTTGATTGTTTGTCCAAATCACTTTGTTCATTAATCCTTTAGGTATCAAAGGTAAGCTCTTCATCATGGGGGTAGCAAACCTTAAGGTTTTTTATGAATTTTTTTTAAAAAAATTTTCTAACTCCCCTAAAGGGTTAATGAATACAATAATATTAAATAATCAAGTTTTGAGAGTTTTATCCTTCCAACACCCTCCAGTATCAATATAATCACTTATTAGCATTAAGTTTAAGATAAAATTAAACTAATGATTAAAACTGATCAAATCAATCATAATCTAACATAGCCAGGTGTAACCATCCTAATGAGATATGATATCCCAATTATTTCACATTACATAATAATTGCTAACCTGTGGTCATGGTGTGATTATAGATGGCACCAAGATTGAAATGACCATAGGAGGGAGGACCATCACAACAAATGAAGAAATGACTTAGAGTTGGAAGGGGCTAGCAAGAACAAGCCTAGAAATAGGTAGAAACAACCCATGCAATGGGACCTCTTCGGGAGGAGCCTGAAGTGGAATTTGTTCGATAGATTCATGAGAAAGAGGCTACAATAGAACAATCGCAATAGGGGAAGGCACTATGACCTATACCGAGACTTGAAGTCACACTAACACAAGCCTGCCTTGACACAATCAGACTCCATGACGTCCAATGCTTAATTCTCTAGAAACTGAACTTTGGGCCATTCCTAGAGCACGCTCCAGCAGAGGTAAAGACTTAATTCCAAGCCTTTCTCATGTGGCCAATCATCACTTCCAATGGGGTGTGGTACATGGGAGAGATGTATCTCTTCTATAATAATAGAAGGGTAGGTTCCACTCTAAAGATCAAGGAAATTCAAGTATCCTACTCAACTGAAGCCATTACACAAGCTCTTAGGTTATCTAATTTTAGAACACAACTAGCAGAGCTATCTACGTAAGCTAATCCAAAGGCAAAAAAGGAGTGGGCTCAGCGATGTTATAGGGTTAACTGTAAGGAGTTTAGTGTGCTCACATCGATGAAGTGCATATACTTCAAGATAGTGGCCTATAACCTTAATCCAATAGTGAGGCCCAGTAAGATGACTATCTTCTCTACCTAAGCATGCATCACTCTAAGTGGAAAATTTCCAACAAACCTTCCATAATTGATCTATCTAGAGATAGAAAAACATTTCAAAGAGAACAAACATGGAAGGAAAACCCTAGCCTTTCCATGCCTTATCAAAAAATTTTTGCAAAAAGGTAAGGATAGTTTGTGATGAGTGGCGAGGTACCCCTACACTCAACCATATGAATACGAGTGTCTCACGTGCGATCTAGTCGAACTCCAAGGACTAAGTGCTTACGTGCCTTAATGGAACACTTAAGGTTAATCAATCATTGTCTTCCCAAACTTACTTGTATTGTCACGGTTGTATGATTAAGTAAGCTTGAGGTATATGATTTTTATATCTTTTATCTTTTTAATGTCTTATGCTAATCAGGGAAGGTGAAGAGAACTAAGTGACTAACTTTCATTAACTATTCACTAACTAAGTTCTAATTAGCCTAGCATGAGTATCCATTCCCAGTTGTCGCACACACCTTGAACCAGTGCAACGCTGCTGGGATTACCAAACGCTACTCGTTACTGGGTTACCAAGCATTACACATGTGCTCGAAGAGGTCGTATTGAGTGCAATTAACTAGGATAGTCAAGGGTTGAGAGAGATTAATTATCTAGGAAATCATTTAAATGTTTAACCATAATTAATTACTATTTAGCTTACTCCATATGCTGCAAGGTTTATTAGAAAGTTCATCTTTATTGCCGTACACAAATGTGTGCTAAGGTACAATTTTCTCAAATAAAGATCCATTCACTTTAAGACTTCTACTACGGGCACATGGAAATTATTCTAACTTTGGAATGGAAAAACTGTAAGAGTTTAGCTAAGGATCTAAGTCTAAGTGCCTAAAATAGGGAAAGCCACCTCTTATTTATAGAGATTGCGGCGGGCCGCTATATCATGTATGCGATATCGCGAGGGCGGATGCGATAACACGTATGCGATATCACGTATGAAATATTGCATATGTGATATCACGTACACAATATCATGGCTCATCATACCCCCATGACTAAATAAAAACATATTCTCGAGTTCCTTACAAAGTATTGGAAAGGTATGGGATTATTGACTTGAATGATACTAATGGTGAATGGGGTGACATGTGAATAGATCATCATTACAATACATGAAAAAATTAGTGTTCATGAGAACAAGAGTGAACAATATACACATTTGACATCCAACCTTATTTGGCAACTGAGAGAGAGATAGAAAAGAAGAATTCTGTTGCTACTGATGCCAAGATTACGCCTTCCGTTGGTTATACATAAGTGCGCCATCAATCCTGTTCCTTGCATAACTGCTCCAGCACTAGTCCATTCTAAGTGTTTCCTCTAGATCCAATCCATTGTTGTATGATTACCATTTGCACACACAACACAATCTTATATTAGCAAGGGTAAATGAATGACAATGCAGTTGATACCTTGCCTCAGTGTAAGGTCCATTCGTTGAGTTGTGATATGGCTAATGCGGATTCTAGAGATATAACACTAGTGACTACCCAAGGTGTAGGGCTTAAGAGAAAATTGAAAAAATTGGAGCAGGACCCTCATGACTAAGAGCAAACCTCCAGTAGTGATAGAATGGAAAAAGATAAGGAATAAGAAAGATGAAGAAAAAGAAACAGTGGCAACACTGACGAAATGGATGTCAGAGATGGAAATGAATAAAATAAATGTTGATTGTGGAAATGTTTAAGGGAAAGAAATTAACTGATGC
>MNCI01014010.1:335397-383799 GCA_015680685.1 Gnetum montanum
GATCCTTATGGTTATTATGTGCAGCAGCCAGTTTTTCCAGGTGACTCTTTGGGTCACATTACTCCACGCCATCACTACCACGCTCGGGAGTACTTCAGAAGGACTCCTTCTGCTCCGGGAGACATCTCACATCCCGTCCATCGTCTAACTCCACCTGCACCTTTTCCTTAAGTAGTTCCTATAACACCTCCTGCTCCAACAATGCAAGGGGAATTTCCTACCCAATCGCAGCAACGTCACGTAGCGAGATCTGTAAATATTCAGAGTGTAAGTATCCAACTGAACACTAGTTCTGGCGATAACTGTACAAAAAAGAGACCCTTTTTCAGAACTAGGAGCCCGGATAGGCTCTCGCAACAATAGCCCGGATAGGCTCTCGCAACAACAAGCGGACAGGTATATGTATAGGTCTCTAACTACTAACACTTCAGAGCACCCTTCAGTCCAAGGGAATGTAACGCATACGGTTATGTTAACACATACCGTAACTGACTGGATCAATGTAGGCCACCTTCCCAGGAAGCTAACTGACCCTGGGAGTCCCTTTATTTATTTGCAGATCGTTGGGAATGCACCACATCGAGCTCTTCTTGACTTAGGTTCCGGAGTCAACTTAATTTCGCGAAAGATGTATCACACCTGGAACCTACCCCAACTTAAGAAGAGCAACGTCCAACTAGAGCTGGTAGACCAGTCCATCACTATTCCCTTGGGTTTAGTGGAGGATGTTATTACCACTGTGTGTGGTTGGTCCTACCTAGCGAATTTCCTAGTAATCGATGTTAACAACAACGTAGGGGACTTCCCAATTATAATGGGAAGGGCATGGCTAAGCACAGTAGATGCATGCCTTAGGATCCGTGATCTTTCCTTGGAAATCTCCAAGATAAACATATGTGGAAAGATCGAGAAGAGGATAGTTCCATGCATCACATACAGTGATTCATCGGGTGATGACACGGAGGAAATGTCTCCATGTCACAGGTGTGCCCAGGAAACTCTGCAACAAAGATGCCTGTATGTAGCAACCACACAAGAAGTAGTAGACACCCCGTGGTTGACAGCTTCTCATAAGAGCAAACAAATATGCATGGAACGAACTGAGGCAACTCATGCCAACAACCGTGGCATAGACACATTGGAACGTGAGCGTCGCCAACTTCCAACCCTGAATTTAAGATCATCAATTGGGAGAAGTTGGGCACTGCTTAGAAATTCAAATAGGCGCTCACTACTTCGGATCTCTCCCTCACAACTCAGTCATGGGGGAGATGGCCACCTATGCTAATCATATGGGGCCCTCAGTTCTTTTTCAGTTTTTGTTTTACACATTTTTGTTTTACAACGTTTTTGTTTTTCACATTTTTGTTTTACAATTTCTTTAACTTTTCTAATTTTTGTTTTACAAATTTCTTTAACTTTTCTTGTTTTTGTTTTACAACATCGTTATATTTTTCTATCTTTTTGTGTGTGTGTGTGTGTGTGTCATCCATCATGTAAATTCGTCACCCAATAAGTGTTCGGGCCGATGGGATGAACTGTTTTTCATTAATTGCTAATGTTTGGTTTTTACCTTTAAGTTACATTGTTGATACTAAGGTATGTTCTTTTGATATGGCAGGCAATGAGATCACTTCATCCATCCATCCATCAAGTCTATGGTTTCCCTTGGCTTGGAAATGTACAGTTCCCTTCCAATAAGAACTTTAACGAACCAGTGACTGGGCATTTCTCAAACTAAGGAAGGACTCAAGGATTTGAAAAGGGTGTGACTTCAAGGGAACTTGGTGCTCTTGTGTTGGTCATTCACTTGGGTGCTTGGATGTTTTCTTCTTGGGTTTTCTTACCGTTCCGATGTAACCCAATAATCGGAAGCTGAGACAATAAAAATAAAGAAGTCTTTGCATGGTGTGGTCCCCACGCATAAAAACACAAAACAAAATAAAATAAAATAAAATGGAAAAACAGAAAGAAAAAGAAAAAAGAAAAGAGCTAAGCTAGAAAGCTAAAAGTAAGGATTCAAAGCACACCCCTTAGACGAAATAAACATTTGGGCTGCAAGCACTGGTTATGGAACCAAAGTGTTCCCTCTAACTAAGGCCCTTCTCGCTTCCCATTCTCTCCTTTGTTTCGTCGGAATGGTGGTGGCTTCTCGAAGTTGCATCCTTGTTACCCAAGTGGATGATTTAACCAACTGCATTGATGCGAAGTCACTAGAAGTGGTTGGTTTGAGGCCGGAGTTGGAATGAGATTCGCCAAGTCACATTAATCATCGAACACACAAGGGGCTGTACACCACCTTGTTCTGGGGATTCCATTCCATTCCTCTTTCTTCCCATTCTTCTCTCCGTTGTTCACCTCATTGCCGGTTGTATCATTGTATCTACTTTGGTTGATGCTTTGTTTTCTTTTTGGTAAATTCTTCCGGTTAAGACTTTAACTCTTGTTTCCAAAGGACATTCCCAGAGCCCACGGACTCTTTGAATGTGGGATTGTCAGGGCATTAAGGGCATGAGCCTGCTTTGGGGAGGACCCACTGACATTCCTATTTGGAACATTAGTTAACTTCTTTTCCTTAACGTTTTGCAATTAATTAACATTTTTGTTCATTTCCATCATGACATCCTTTTTATCGATGCCATAGTTGTCCCTTTTTACCTATCATTCCTATTCCTTTTCTCTCTCCATTCTAACGCTACCGGAGGTTCGCGATTAGTCATGGGGGTACGGGGCCTGATTTTTCGATTTTTATCCTAAGCCCCGGATTTTTTCGTTTTTCTTCCTAACCCCTATACCTTCGGTAGTCATCATCTATATTTTCCCAGATCCATATCAGCCATACCACACCTTAGCCAGTGAACCTAAACCGAAGCAAGGTATGCTTTACTTAATGATTCAATTACCCTTGCTAATATATGATGGTGTTGTGTGTGCAGATGGCAATCATACAACAACAGAATGGATCTGGAGCAGACACTTGGAATGGAGCAGCGCTGAAGCAGCATGCAAGGAGTGGAATTGATAATGCGCTTACAGATGGACAACGAAAGGCGCAATCTAGGCGTTGGCAGCAACAAGACTCTTCTCTCTTCTTCTCTTCTATTCTCTCTCCTCTTTTCTCTCAGGTGCCAACTATGGCCGGATGTCATTGTAATAAGGTGTTCACCCATGTTGTCATGAACACCAGTTTTTGTCAAGTCTTGTAATAAAGACCGTTCACATGTCATCCCATTAGTTCCGTTTCCCCTAATAATCCCATACCTACCTGATATCATTGTAAGGAACTCGAGGATGAGTTTTCATTCAGTCATGGGGGTATGATGAGCCACGACTTGCACTAGGCCGCGATATCGCGTCTTCTCCTGCGATATCGCGTACGCGATGTCGCGTCTCGCCGCCATATCTATAAATAAGAGGCGGCACTCCCTTCATTTTCCAATCCTGGCTAGTGTAGCGAAGCTCTGGCAGATTGATCACTCCAGAGTTAGAATTTTTCCCCATGTGGCCGCAGTAGGAGTCCTAGAGTGAACGACTCTTTATTCGAGTAGCTTGTAACCTGAACCCAAGTTGTGTACGGCAATAAAGATGAACTTGTTTGGATAAACCTTGCAGCACGTGGTTTCATTTATTGCTTTCATTTCCTGCTTTCCTAGTGCGTTCAAGTATGACTTGATTACGAGCGTCTACGGACGTGTACGGCTAGTCAAGGAATCGGCTGCTTGACGCAATGCATGAGTACAACTCAATTACGAGCATTGGCTGCTTGGTAAACCAGTAGCGTATTCGAGGATTCTGCGCTTGGTAATCCCAGTGGTAGTCCGATATGTATGGCTAGTTGAGGAATCGGCTGCTCATTGCTAGGCTAAGAACGTGTGATAAGTACGACTTAGTTACGAGCACCCACGGGTGTGTACGGCTGGCTAAGGAATCGGCTGCTTATCACACGTAGGATACATAGGTGCCTCAGTTCGACCACTTCGAGCACTTGCGTTACGTGTGGCGATCCCAGTAATGGCTAGCGTTTGGTAAGCGACAGTTGCATAGTTCAGGGTGTGTCCGGCAAGTGGGAACGGATGCTGATGCTAGTTAATTTAGACTTAGATCTTAGTTAGAGTTAGTTTAGTTTTCTCAACTCTTTCTCCTGGTAGCATAGAAGATAAGCCGAAAATACCAAAAAAATCACATACCTCAAACTTGCTTAACCATACACCGTGACACATACAAGCAAGCCTGGGAAGACAACGAACGATTAACCCCAAGTGTTTCTTGTGGCGTTAAGGCATTTAGTCTGCGGAGTTCGACCGGATCACGCGTGTACGCTTGTATTCGTATGGTGGAGTGTAGGGGTACCTCGCCACTCATCACTTGATAATTTCAAGCTAGAGCCCCTAAAGTTAAAAACTATTGTGCATGAAGTATGCATTTTTTTAAAATGGCCAGCCAGTTATAATCAATGCAAATATTGCTTCCAAAAAAAAAAGACAAGTTGTTGGAGGTGGTTAACAAATGACCAACAACCTTTGCATAGTCATATCCTAAGTTAACTAGAATTGATCCAAGGCTATACCAGGATTGTATCTACACCGTCCTAGTCATGAAGCCAAGAAGGTAGCCATAGAGGCCACTGAACCCCAAGTTTAAGCAAATCATCAAACATGAAATAGAACAACTCCTCAAGGTGGGGTTCATCTATCACATTTTAGATATTGAGTGGGTTAGCCTACTCATAATATTCTAGATATTGAGTGGGTTAGCCTACTCATAATTGTGCTAAAGAAAGGTGATAAGTGGCAAGTCTGCATTGACTTTAGGCTGTTGAATATGGCAACATCATTGTAGTAGTCAACTATTGCACCAAATGGGAAGAAATAGTAGTTGTCACTAACTATACGTCATCCACTGCTACTTGATTTGTATAATAACATATTGTAAATAAGTTTGATGTACCACATGCACTAATTTTTGACAATGGAACCCATTTTACAAGTTCCACCTTTTGGAAGTTGATGCAATGCTTGGGGGTTGAACATAAATTAATAACACCCTATTACCCCCAAGCCAATAGTCAAGCAAAAGTTACCAACAAGGAGATCACAAAGATCCTAATAAGGATAATAAGCAAATATAGGAGAGACTAGAACACAAAACTCAACAATGCCCTTTGGGCCTATTGCTCTATGTGGAAACTCTCCATAGGCTACTCTTCTTATGAGCTAGTGTATGAAAAAATTTTAACACTTCCAATCCAATGTGAGCTCCATACACTTTCAGCAACCTATGACATGGAACTTAACTTAAGCCTATCACAAAGAAAAAGATAGATCAACTTGAATGTGCTAGATGAAAATCGATTGGTGGCCCTATCTTTGAATGAGTTGCACAAGGCATACAACAAGAAGCGCCATGACCTTAGAATATGGACAGTAAAATTTCAACCTGGAATAAGTTTTTCTACTAGAACCCTTCACATGTACCTGAGAAAAAAAAGCTCCAAATGTTGTGGAAGGGATGTTATATAACTGATGAAACCTTTTCCTCTAGGGCCATGTTAATCTATAAACCTAAGAGCCCACACAAAAAGGGCTTGGTCAACATCAAACAAGTGAAACTTTTCCTAGAGCCAAGAAAAGCCAGTACAACTACTACCTTATTAGATGGACAATCATGCTCTATATTTTGCATCTCCTCCTCTCAACTTAGTCATGGGGAAGATGGCTATCATTGCTAACCATACATATGGATCCTTAGTTTTTCACTTTTTGTTTTACACATTTTTTTTTACACTTTGTTGATTTTTACCTCTTTTTGGTTTTTCATTCTATTGATTTTCTTGATTTTTGTTTTACAACATCATTAGTTACTTTATCTTTCTTGAATATTTTATACTTTCTTATATATTTTACTTTATTTTTTGTGACTTTTCATTATTTTTGTTAATAAAAGTGCTTTATTATCATAGGACACGATGTCGATGTCGTTTACTCATGGTGGTTTGTGCTTAATATTTTGATTGCTAATGTCTTGTTTCTATTTTTGAATTCTAATGTTAGATGACTAAGACATGATTTATTTTTCATGGTACAGGTAGTGAGTCAAAGTCATCCACCTATCCACAAAATTTATGGTTTTCCTTGTTATGGAAGTTTGAGGTCCCCTTTATTAAATAAATTTTTAATTAATTGATGATCTTGGTAGTTTTCTAAATTGGGAAGGATTCAAAGGCTTGAATAGGATGCGACTTTAAGGGGACTCAATACTCTTTGCACTCTTCTACTTGCTTGAGTGTGTGAGTATTTTCATAGATTTCTTATCAATCTATGTTGACCAATAACAAGAATTTAAATAAAGTCTTTGCATGGTGGGATTTCCATATTGAAAAAATGACATGAATTGAATTCAAATCACATTCCTTATACAAATAAACATGCTACAAGCATTGGTTATGATACTAGAAAGACATGTTACCCATGCCTGAAGGTCCTCGTTAACTAAGGCCCTCTCTCACTTCCTACTTCTCTTTTCTTCTCTTTATGGAATGGTGGTTGTTTTGTGGGAGCACTCTTGTGTCTTGAGAGGATGGATCAACCTTGGAGTGATGAAGCAAAGTCACTGAAAGTGATTGGTTTTGATCTAGACTAAGGATGGACCTTCTTAAGTTCTTTTTAAACACAAACTCCACAAGGGATCAACTCGAGATCCCATGCCACCTTCTCCATCATCCATCCATACTATCCATAACTCACCTCATTACTCACCTCACTACTAGTTTCCATGTTATGCTCAATGTCTTAGTTTCATGTATTGGAATTCTTGGATAGATTCTTTCTGGTTGGTTCTTAACTTTTCATAACTATTAGTTGACTATGGGGCCCACAAACTCCTTAGTTAAGGTTATGTAAGGGAAAAAATTGGCATGCGCCTACTATGGAAGGTCCCGCTTGTGTATCTCTTAGTTTGTATAGTTAAGCTCTTTACCTTAGACATGGTTGTAATCATATCTTTCACGTACCCCATTTTGCATCCAACTCTGTGCTCCTTAAAACTTCATTCATCATACATTTTCTTAATTTTTTGAATTTCCTAAACTCTAACACCCTCTTCTTCTATTTTCATCATGTTCATGGCTTTTTAGGCTTTCATTTGACACCCATTTCACTCAGAAAATTCCTTATATTTTCAAAGTTTCCCAAAGTCAATGATGGTTAATAGTCGCATCAACTAGGCCTAGTCGATGCAACCAACCTTGTTGACAGGTCATCATCCCATTGAAGCAACACAAAAAAATCTATAAATACCACCAAACACTTCAAAATTTTTATCACAACTAGAATGGAGTGTTTTCCATTTTTCAAAGCCCATAACTTCTTGACCCTTTGTCCAAATCACTCTGTTCATTGATCCTCCAGCTATCAGAGGTAAGCGCTTTATCATGGGGGTAGCAAACCTTAATGTTTTTGATGAATTTTTTTTAAAAATTTTTTCTAACTCCCCCAAAGGGTTAATGAATACAATAATATTAGACTATCAATTTTTGAGAGTTTGACCCTTCCAGCACACTCTGATATGACTATAATCACTTATTAGCATTATGATAAAATTAAACTAATGATTAAAATTGATCAAATCAATCATAATCATAACTTAGGCAGGTGTAACCATCCTAACAAGATAAGGTATCCCAATTGTTTCATGTTACACAATAATTGCTAACTTGTGGTCATGTTGTGATTATAAATGACACCAAGATTGAAATGTTCATAGGAGGAAGGACCATCACAACAAATGGAGAAAGAATTACAACTAGAAGGAACTAGCAAGAATAAGCCTAGGAATAGGTAGAAGAAACCCATGCAATGGGACCTCTTCTGGAGGAGCATAAAGTGGAATCTATTCAACAAATTCCTAAGGAAGAGGCTACAATATAATAATCATAGCAATGGAAGGCACTAGGACTTGTATTGAGACTTGAAGTGACATTAACACAAGCCTACCTTGACACAATCAAGCCTTGTGATGTCCAATGCTTAGTTCTTGAAGAATTGAATTTTGGGCCATTCTTAGAGCATGCTCTAGTAGAGGTAAAGCCTCAATTACAAACCTCTTCCATGTGGCCAATCATCACTTCCAGTGGGAAGTGGTACATGGGAGAGGTGTATGTCTTTTGGAATAATAGAAGGGTAGGTTCCACTCTGAAGATCAAGGACATTTAGGTATCCTACTCAACTAAAGCCATTATGCAAGATCTTGGGTTACCTGATTCTGGAATACAACTAGTAGAGCTATCTACGCAAGCTAATCCAGAGGAAAAAAAGGAGTGGACTTAGTAGTGTTATGAGGTTGATCATAAGGAGTTTGGTGTGCCCACAATGGTGGAGTGCATATACTTCAAGATAGTGGTTTATCACCTTAATCCGACGGTGAGGCCCAGTAAGGTGATTCTATTCTTTGCCTGAGCATGCATTGATCTAAGTAGAATATTTCTAGCAAACCTTTCATAATTAATCTATCTAGAGATAGAAAAAAATTTCAAAGAGAACGAACATGGATGGAAAACCCTACCCTTTCCATGCCTTATTAGAAAATTTTGCAAAAGGGCAATGATCAAACATACTGCCATTACCTCTTGGTCTAAAGTGATGAAGGAGAAGATACCTACCATATCTAAAGAAGAGGAGTAGCAACTTCCACCTTCACCACATACTCAAGAAACAACATCGAAGGCCCACACTACCATTAAGCACTTGTAAAAAATTCGAGAGCAGCTCTTACAATAGTAGGAGCAGCAAGAAAAAATAAGTGATGGAGATCCATCTATGTATTGACCTACAATGAGTCACCTTAATGAAGTGGCTTGAACAATTAGTCATATGGAGGGAGGTGGATCACTATTTTTAGCCCAACAAGCATAACTGCCTACAAGATCAAATCCTAATGCTTGAGAGGTGATGGTGTCTCTTTCTCAACACCACATATTCCAAAAAATATCTGGGAATGTTGCCTCCTTTCCAATGTTCTTAGAGGAGGATGAGGAGGTACTTGTATCAGTGATGCAAAACTAAGGATAGGAGATAGCTGTAGAAGTGGTTGCTAATTAAATCATTGAGGCATTAAATGCACCTACAGCATCTTTACCAAACATTTATGCACTTCAAGATGTGTAGAAAACTATAGGAACTTTTAGTGGAAGATTGAATGCAACCCAGCATGAAGAGTTGCTAGACCTACTAACGATGATCAGGTAACTAATTCTAGATATCTTTGATTTTTTGGATAAGATTATTGCAACCCAGTTGAAGTTTCTTGAAGCAAAGGACATATGTATCATCCTTGAAGGGCAACTTGAAATGGTTCAAGCACAAAACCAATGCTTGGTTGTGGAGGTTGCTTAATTGCATGCTACTTTGTTGACCCTACACTCCTCAACCCTACAATAACCAGAGATGAAGCTTTTTAGCAACTTCAAGAAATATTAAAACAAGTTGAGGAGGAAATGGTGATGTCTATCTTTAACTGGTCCATAGTTGAAGTAAAGATCTATTTAGTTCAAAAATACTTGGTTCAGAAATGCTACGAAAATGAAACATTGACCACAAAAAATCATCACCTACAAAATGTTGAAGCACAAGAACAACAGATTGAAGAATTCATCCATCAGTAGCAGGAGTAGCTAGCCAGAGCAAACATGAAATTGAGGAAATTAGCAACAAAGAATTGCAATTTGTCTATGGAGGAAGTCTATGCCTTATGCTAAAAATCTACCATTAAGATTGTTGCTTGGAAAAATGAGACTCTCAAATATGAGAGAGTTAAGAATCACTACAAAGACTAGGTTGGCCTATAGAAGGAGGTGAATGAGAACCATATCAAGTGGCTAAGGCAAAAGTTAATGAGGAACTCTAGCAACTCTAGCAAGAAAGAGAAGTATGAAAACCTATCATTGATGGGATAGATGCCTATAACAAATTGGAGATCCACATGAAGGAGTTGTAAATCAAAGAAATGACAAAATATATGAAACTAGCCAATCTTCAATATGCAAATTTGTCAATGTTGATTGCCTAACAGCCATGGTTAGAACTTGAAAAATAGGTGGCCAGCTTGTACTTACTATACAAGGCTGAGTTTAAGCACCACAAAGACACCAAGCAAAATCTTGAGATGCCAAACTCTAAACTTGAAGTTCTTAAGGCATGATTCACTAATCAATGATCAATTATCAAGCACCTAGAGAGAGGAATGAATGATTACCAGGAGCTGCAAAATGTAGTCAGAGTGTTCAACATCAAGTGTAAATAATTTGTAGCTTGGTTCATCAATGCTAAGGAGCTATTCCCAGCAATTCCCTATCCTTAGGATGTACCAATTCCAACCCACATTAGCGAAGTTACATAGATCGTGCATGATCCTAGGAGTAACAATGAGAAAATGAAAGCATTGCTAGATGCTTTTTGTTTACTATTAGAAGTTGCAGTAGTAGCTAGATAGCCACAACAACCTCAACTACCGCATGTGCTTGAAGCTAGAGAAGGTTTTTTAGAGCCTCAAGAGTCTTCACTATCTAGGATGGTGTGATATTTTCAATTATCTTCATGCCATTAGAGGATGTGTTATCTGATTTTTGTTTGATGTTTAATTTTTTGTGTTGTGAACACCACAATTTGTAATTTTGTTGATCCATGGACCAGGGCACTTAGTTTTATCATGTAGTGTTATTGTGTTATGTGCTAATCAATAATCCCATACCTTCCCAATTTTTTAAAGAATTTGAGGATGAGTTTTCATTCAGTCATGGGGTATGATGAGTCGCAGATTAGCTGCATCGACTAGGCTACATCGACCAGGCCTTGTCAACATAGGGTTTATTCTTACCTATAAATACGTGCCAACCTATCATGTTTAAGCATCACCTTGTCATAGTTGTAGCAAAGCTCTTACAATTTTTACATTACATTCAAAAGCTAGAATATTTTCTCGAGTGCTTGTAGCAGGAGTCATTGAGTGTATAGATCTTTATTCAAGCATTGTTGTAACTAAGCACAATAATGTGTGCAGAAATAAAGATGAGCTTCTTGATAAAAATTGTAGCATTCTAGATAGCTTAAATATTTTATTCACACATTTAATGCTTTTAGTTATTTATTCAATGTTGCTCAGTAATTAAGCTAATTAAGTAATTAAGCAAGACAAGCTAAATAGTGATTAAGTAAACACATAAGTACAACCGCTTCAAGCATGCATATGACATTTGGTAATCCCAACAGTGCTTGATGCTTGGTAACCTAGCAACATTATATGTGTTCAGGATGTGTATGGAAATTGGGATTGGATACTTATATTAGGAGTATTTAAACAATAGTTAGCTAGTTAGATTAAACTAGGAATTAACTTACTTTATCCTTGATCTTGTTTATTTTAAGCCTCAAAATCATAAAATATAAAATGATAAAAATCATGCACCTCAATTACACTTAAACCATACCATTAAGCTTCAAAATTGTAGTTGTAAAGACAAAGAATGTTCTCAACATCCAATTTACTTCCTAGAGAACTAGTGTAGTGGACAACTATAGAGTCTATAGAATTCAACCAAATCGCACATGAATGCTTTGTGATTTGTATGGTTAATCATAGGGGTACTTCACCTTTCATCAATTATTATTTATCATAGTTATTAGAACCTTGAACTTGAACAAATGGATGTGAAAAAAATATTGCTCAATGTTAATCTTGAGGCAAAAATATATAAGCTTCAACTTGAAGGGTATGGAATAAATGGAAAAGTCCATATGGTGTATTGATTAGTAAAATCATTATATGAGCTTAGAAAAGCAACAAGGATGTGGAATAAAATGTTTAATGGCCACATGATAATCTTGGCTTTATTAAAAGTGTTGAAGACTCCTGTATATATATTAAAATCCTAAATTAAAAATACATTATTTTGCTACCATATATTAATGACATATTAATAGCAAAAAATAATGTACATGATATTTAGAAACTAAAACTCCATGTCTTTTTAATTTAATATGAAGGATCTTGGTGTTGCACAAATATTTTGGAATTGCAAATTAAAAGAGATAGGATTGATAAAAGGCTTTGGCTTTAATATTTTCTATATGTTGAGATAACTTAAATATTTTTAATATGCAAGATTGCAAACTTGTAACTACACCTTGTTGAACTAGTATTAAATTTTCAATTGAACAATGTCTAAAGATAAAAGAAGAAAAAGAGTCATGATTAAAATTCCAAATGCTAGTGTTGTTGGCAATTTGATGTATGCAATACTCTCTACCAGACATGATATTACTTGAATTATTAGTAAAATTAGCAGGTGTATGTCTAATCGAGGAAAATAATATTGTGTTATGGTGAAGCGAGTCTTTTGATATCTTCATGGTACTATGAATTATGGGATTTGTTATAAAAATGCTTCCATTGAACTCCATGGCTTCATTGATGTAGATTGGGACAATGATATTGACAGTAGGAAATCTACTAATGGATATGTGTTTAATCTCTTTAGTGGTGTTGTTTCTTGAAAATGTTAAAAATAATCTTGTGTTGCTTAGTCTATCATTGAAATTAAATATGTTGCTACTAACTTAGCATGCAAATAGGCTATATGGCTTCAATGGCTAATAGTTGAACTGACATCACTTAAACTCCAATGAATATTAGCTATGATAATCAAAGTAAAATCATCACATCCAAGAATCCAACTTTGCATGTCTAAATGAAAGGATATTAAAATACAATATTACTATATATGAAAGGAAATTAAAAACAAAGGATTCTTCTAAATAAGATATCTACTAAAGAAAATTCTACAAATGTATTCACCAAGTTAATAGTTGCTAAAAAGGTTTTCAAATGTCGATTAACATTTAGTCTTCCTTAGACTTGATTTCTTAGAATGATTTGGATTGTTCTTCAAAGTAGATTAACCTTTAAGAGGAAAAATTATAAGATGGTTGAAGGAAAATCTACCTTGATTTTACCACTGTGATTTGCTTCATCTTTATTTCTTACTATGACTTCATTTTATATTTTTGTTTAGTCAACCATTCAATCCATAATTCCTTTTATTAGTGATGTCAAACCCTTTGACAAAAATCAATAACCATATCCCTTTTATTTTGGATTTATTTTTGTAACCTATAAGAATGTAAAAAGAGCTTGAAGGGAGCATCCTTGAAGCAAAAATTCACCAATGCATGGGCTTGAAAGTAATCATGTACAAATTGTAAATTCTCGTTGAGCTTCAATCTTTTGGAACTTTGCTACTACTAACAATTTAGAAACTATTTTTCTATTGGGGTTTTTTACCTTGAAGGTTTTTCCTAGGGTAACCTTGCTTCTTTTCAATTTCTAAAATGTTATTCATTTTATGAAAAATTTAATAGTAGTGTGTGCAAAGGACTGAATATAACATGTTTGGTTATGAGACTTTACTTCTTGAATTAGAAATTTTTGGTTTTGTGTTTGAAAAACTATTTGGGTTTTATGTTGTTATGTTTGGATGCTTAGTAAGATTCTTGTTGGACTTAAGATATTCCTTATGATTTTTGAATTCTTTTTAGATTTCATTTTATTGATTTTTAAATAATTTTTAGTTCCTTCTTGATTTTTCTTTAGAAATGTAAACACAATCACAAGTGATTCATGATTCAACATCTCTTGCAATTTAACATTTACAAACTCAAGAAACTAAAAAAACTCTTACAAGTATTTCACATATAGTATCTCCTAGCCTTGTCCCAATAAAATAAGGTTAGCTACACTTCTTTTCCTCATTTATCTCTATGAAGAGTTAGATATTTGTTTATTTTCAATTTCTTCAAATTATTGTTAACCATTTTTTCCTATGTTTTTTTTATTCCTTTCGATGGCTTTCTTGAAATAGTGATGCAACAACCCTTTATTATGGGCTCATTTTTTAATATTTTTTGCACATATCCAAACCATCTAAGATGACATTCCTATAACTTATCAGAAATAGAGGATACTCCAAGTTTTTATTAAATGTTTGTATAATGCAGTTCATCTCTTCTAGTAACATTTAATAATCATCTAAGTATTCACATTTCTACCACATTAATTTGTTGTTCATGCCTCTTTTGTATTGCATTCAACACTATATAAGATTGTAGGTTTGAATGTTATTCTATATAACTTTCCTTTTAGTTTTATTGTGATTCTTTTATTACATAGAACATCTCTAGCTTATCTTCATTTTGACCATCTTTCTTCAATCATATTTCTTTCATTTTTATAAATTTCACCATCCAATTAGAGTATTAATTCTAGGTATCAAAATGGCTTGCAATAAGAAATTTTTTGGCCTTGAATTGTTACTTCTATTTCTGCCATTGTTTATGTTGTTATTCAAATTACATTATATATATATATATATATATAGCCTAGAGCATCCATAATGAGCATTAATCCTAACACGTATACTAAAGGAGAATCATAATAACATCATAGCAAGTTAAATAATCATGCAATCATAATAAGAAATGGCTTCTTACTCAATAGGATTAACATGCAAAAACCTTTAGTAGTATATATATATAGCCTAGAGCATCCATAATGAGCATTAATCCTAACAAGTATACTAAAGGAGAATCATAATAACATCATCATAGCAAGTTAAATAATCATGCAATCATAATAAGAAATGGCTTCTTACTCAATAGGATTAACATGCAAAAACCTTTAGTAGTATATATTATATGCAATTACTTAAAAATTATATTAGTTACTCCACCTATACATATGAATTGATCAAGTAAATCACCTTATTGGATAAAGTCATTTCCCACTTTCTTGAATCCATAAGAAATTATACCAATTACCTCTATATCCATGCTTTAATACACATAATCAAGCTACCACATAGGTTTACAAAGCACGAGATGATTTCCACTAGCATGTAACCTAAGTAGGAGAGAACTTAGTAGAATAATATCATCATCATTTAGAATTTGTTTTACAAATTATTTTAATATAAAAAAGAAATAAAAAAGTTTTCATCAAGCAAGATGAGTTATATAGAAGCCAAAGATTAATATAATGAAGGAGTACAAAATCATGATAGTTCTTACAACCATAGTAAGAATTTGAAGGAAATATTACTTAAGTTAGTTTTAAATTTTAAGTTATCTAATCCTATACAATCATTAGTTGTGTAACTAACTCAAATAAAAGATCATGCTTCATAAGTTACGAAATGTTGTGACTCTTCTATGAAATAAAACGGTAAGAAGAGTAATGCTACATAAGCTATAAAAGTAAATATGTAAGAAAAGAGGAACATAATGAAGTAGGAACACAAGTGATAGGAAGTTAAAGACATGGCATTGAAAATCCATTGAGTTACAATTAGAGAAGGTCATAATAATTCGAGATCATTGTAGACCTATAGATCAAAGATGATATACAAGTATCCTCTACCAAAAAAGTGAAGGTACCAAGTAAAAATAAGAATGAGTCATAATCCAATTTCTTAAACAGGAAGAGAAGGTGTACCTTAGAGATAATTGTGGGCTTGATTCAATTTTTTTAATAGGAAGCAAAGATCAATAATGCAGCTAGATTGAAGTAAGAAGAAGTTATGAAGAATCATAGTAAAGTTGTATGTAAAGTTTGTATAGTTGAGAGTTGGTTGTGGAGGATCAAAATCTTCAACGTAAGACCAACAACTATAATTATTCTATTATGATAATTTGTTATACATATCAAGTGTATTACAGGTCTTCCATTTCCACAAACACTTATAAAAATACCAAGTTATTTAATCATTTAATTACATTTTCTATCATAAGACAATTACATAAATAGAGTTGTCACTCTAAGCTAAAAGAAAACTATAACAAGTAGCTAAATAGGTTAATAACTTCCAAAAAAATATTCTTATAATATTTGGTTTAAAAATAATTATTTTTAAGCTAGAAAAGATATAAAAAATGCTAACCAAGAACAAAGGAATCATTTAGTCAATAGGTATAAGTCACTTGTTCAAAACAAAAAATTGTCATGATAAAAAAACCTAAGAATTTCTAGTAATATTTATAGAAGATGATATTTGATGTATTTTATAGCAATATTTTTTCAATAGAATATGAAATTTGTTATTGCAATTTTTTTCAAGCTTCTTTGTATTTTATTATAGAAGAAGTTATAGATGGAATTGACAAATTAACATGGAAAAGCTATAGATTCAAATAGTTTATATGTTGAATTATTTAAATGGGAAAGAATGTCTATTCACATAGAAATTTTACAAAGATTAAATATTACTATTGATAATGGCCTTGTTGAACAATAGAAAATCAATAAGGTAATTCTTCTTTATAAGAAAGGTGATAAGAATAATCTAAGTAACTATTGTATGATAGTTGTAAATAGTACTTTGCTAAGCTATTAGCTACTATTCTCAAAAGAAGAACAAGCAATTAGATAAAAATAGATAACAGAAGGATAATTTATGAAGCATATTTCAGACATAACTATTCTACCATAGATCATCTTGTCGTTCACAAGCACTCCATCAAACTTACAAAGAAGCTTAACAAACATTATTTATTTTTTATACATTTAATAAAAGCTTATGTTTCAATGCCTTAAAAAAATTTAACTATAACTAAATAAAATAGGCCACCCTACATAACTCATAGTAATGAATTAGAAGTTGCATGAAGAAGTTATCATCAAGCTCAAATATAGTAAATTATAAAATAATTTTAAATTTTAAAGCAAAGTTGGAGTGAAGTAAGTTTATTTTTTATTCCTAACTCTCTTTATTCTTTTTAATGACAGGTTGTAAGATTAGATGTATAATAGATAACATAGACATGCTATAAAAATAGGTTCTCAAGCAATGAACCTACTTCTTTATGTAGATGATGATGCTTGAATATCTACATCTATGAAAAGTATGTCTAATATGTTGCACATTGTTTTAAAATTTACATTTCTTTTAGATTGCAAGTCAATGTAGAAAAAACTAACATGATGATATGAAGTAAGAGAAACACATAATACAATTTAAAATTTAATAATCAAAATGTACCAATCTTATACATTTTTTAGATAATCAAGTCTTCAATATCTACATAATTAGACATGGGATAAAATGTTTTAAGGATAGAATACCAAGAGAAGTATAAGCTCTCTATGTAATTAAAAATAAATGTAAGACATTAGGAGTTTGGGGTTAAAAGCTAAAAAAAATATCTTTTAGGAAATCATTTTTCCTATATTGTTATATGAATGCACAATTTAGGGACTAGGTCTTAGTGCTAAAAATGGAAAGATAATTGAAAGAGTATAAAAAATATTTTTACTTGATGAATTAGAAGTCATGGTACAAATATCTAGTTTCATGATTTTGTTAAAGTGTAATCTACTTTTTCTAGAAGTAGTAACTATTTGTTAGTTTATTACATGTATTTAAAAACTTACAAAAATTGAATAGATCAAATTTTCTAAAGTAGTTCTTGAAGACATAAAAGAGTAGGGATAACATCTTCAAGGAATATAATAGTTGAAGACTTGGGATATTTCATCAGATGAGATACATCTAAAGGACATTTGTACGTTGGTTAGGAAAAAAATTCTAATAAGATTATGGTTAAATGTAGAACAGAAGAATAAATTTTATTTGACATACATAAGAGGTAACCAATTAAATTCAAAAGTTCATTATCTATTGTTTGTATTCCTAATGAGATTTTATATTCTTATTTTTTTTTTTGAATTCACATCATCTTAGGATTAAAAGTAGAATATGGATGCAATTGTGGATCATTGAACTAAGAAGTGGGGGAGGAGGATGTTGAATGAGTTCAATATAAATTTACAACATAAAACTAATATAAAAATTAAATAATTTAAAATATACAAAGATGTGTTGGTACATTTCTGGCCATTTTATGGAGCAAACTTTATAAGGTTGTAGCATCGGAAGTAAATTATTATCAAAAAGAAAGAAGAGCTTAAGACTGAAAGGAGATTCCATGCTATAAGAAGAGAGGGTTCCTTAGCTAAAGATCTATGAAGTTATTAAAGCTTGAACATTGGTTTATGTTCCTTAAAGTGTTTTTAGATGCTTGTGCAATAACCTTGAAAAGATCTTTAGAATAATAGCTTTTGCAAATTATAAAATCTAGTTGACCGAGAAAGCTTAACTAATTACTCTAAAAAAAAAGCTTTAGTTCTAGTTCCTTTTAGGCTCTAGCATATAAGCTATTATTCAATTAAAGTCCTAAAATTGCAAAAGGAATGAGATGAGCTATGCTAAGGCTACTAGAAGTAGAAATTGCTTTAGCCATGGAAAACCCTCTGAGAAACAAGCTTCATTGCACTCACTTTAAACCTAACACTTCCATTAGCTACAGTTTATCTCACTTGTGGTCCCACCATTAGCTCATTATAAAAAGGATCCAAGATTATGAAGGTAGAAAAGGCTTAGCAAAGATATTTAAGCTTGATAAAAGAAAGGAAAGGAATCTTCATAAGCCATTATCAATGTATCCAGCTTATTAGAAGTGTTATGACTATAGTGGCATCATAAATAACTTAGCACAAATATGTTGGCCTCACAAGCTATTTTGATCAAGCTTTGGTATGGAAACTTGGATAAATGATGAAAATTCTAAGCTATAATATTGTGTGTAATAAGGATCAAAAACATCTCATAAGCTTTGTGGGATTGGTTTAATAAAGAGCTTTTGGGCATTTGCAAATTCTCATCTAGATGAGATTCATCCATTTAGATGCTTAAAAGGTCATCTTGATCTTTTGACATCACATTAGCTTTGCCAAATATTATCTTTCCACATCATCTTCTCTTCACATTAGCACACTATCAAGCCTATCCATAAGAATGATCTTTGCCACTACAAACCCATTTTGCCACATGGAAAGCTATCACATTAGCATCTAAATTAAGATCATTTTTTATATTTAGATGAGTTTTCAGCCTCTGCCACATCATTTTTTGTCCATGTTAACATGAAAATATCAGTGCCACATTGGCAACTAGAGGAATCACATTTTTCATCTAGATGGATTCCACTTCATCTACCACATTCTCTTCTACAAACATCATCATGATGTCAACATATTCCACATCAACATGAGATGAAGTTAGCGTACCATATTGACATTGCCATGTTAGCTTCTATCGTGTCATTGTGATGTTGATAAGTTGCCACATCAACTTCTAGAGGTAGCTCGTAAGGGTGATTACTATCTCGATGAATACTAGGTTCTCATGGAACTTGGTTGTGAAGTAGAAATTTTTCCCTACATGGTCATTCTACCATGCCATCAATGCCATGATGACTTTGCTAGTTTAGCTTCTTACCATGTTAGCTTTTTGAGCCAATTTGAAGGGTAAAATTTCTCCTCTACAAAATAACTCTACCATGCAAGCTTAGACACATCAGTGTATGTCACGATAGCATCAATGACATCATCATGATGTTAGCACTATGCCATGTCAACATGTAGAGACATTTGGTGAAGATAAAATTTTGCTTCATGAACTAGCTTTGCCACCTTAGAATAACACCATGTCATCACCATCACATTAACAACCTGTTATGTTAGCATGTAGAGCTTATTCATGAGGCCACATTCTAGCCTCATTAAAGAGCACCTAGTGCTCGGTGCATTGAATTAGATCATTAAAAAGAATGTTATTACAATAAGCTACTCAACGCTTAGAAATTAAATAGGTTTAACATTAAATTCAATGAATCATGCTCTCTTAAGAGAATGTGGTTATCATTGAAGGAGCTCAAAATGTGAAGAATTTGTAGGATAATTATCCAATGTCCTATATAAACAAGAAACTTGGCAACTATAACATTTAATTTCTATGGTAGCTGTAACTAAATTACTAATGAGTGGTGAAGGGTACCCCTATGCCCAACCATACGAATCACAAAGCACTCACACATGATCCAGTCAAATTCTGTGGACTCTCTAGTTTCCTAAGAAGTAAATTTTGCCCTATAGGTCATTCATTGTCTTCCTGATTACACTTGTGAGGCATAATGGTATGATTAAGTGTAATTGAGACATATGATTTTTATCATTTTGTGTTTTATTGTTTTGGTGCTTAAAGAGAGATATGAAGTAACTAAATGACTAATTTAATATAACTAACTAACTAATCTTTAACTAGTCCTAACATAAGCCTCTGGTTCCACTTTCCATACTCATCTTGAACCCACATATCCACTAATAGGTTACCAAGTGCTACACTACTAGGTGCACCAAGCAATAATGCTGCTGGGATTACCAATTGAATATGTGTTTATGCTCGAAGTGGTTGTACTTATGTACTTAATCTATTTAGCGTAATTGATTAAAGTCTAATTTAGTTTAATTAATTAAATATTTGATAAAAACAATGAATGCATAGATAAAACATTTAAGCTATCTACAATGCTACAAGGTTTATCAAGAAGCTCATCTTTATTGTTGTACACACTGTTGTAGTTCAAGTACAATAATGCTCGAACAAAGATGCATACACTTGATGATTCCTACTATGGGCACTCAGGAAAAATATTCTAACTTTCAAATAGATAAACTACAAGAGCTCTGCTACTACTATGAATTGGAATCCCCATAAACATGGTTGGAAGCCTGCATTTATAGTTTTTTCTCTAGGGCTGTGTCAACGGGACCCTGTTAACATAGCAAATGCTACGTCGACGTAGCCCCATTGACAGGGCAATACCATGTCCACAAAGACATAGTATTAGGGCATAGAATTACTCAAGCAAAGGTTGAGGTAGATCCAAAAAAGATAAGGGTCATTCAAAAAATTACACATCAACCAGAGATAGTTAAAGATGTTAGATCATTCCTTGGATACACTAGGTACTATCGACATTTAAGATCACAAAGTCATTGGTCAAGCTTATGACGAAAGATGCTTCATTCACCTAGACCAAGGAATGTGAACATTCATTCCAACAATTAAAAGAAAAACTTGTAGAAACTCCAATTCTATGGGCACTAGACTGGTCTAGATCATTTCACATAATGATAGATGCATCTAATTATGCTTTGGGAGTGGTGCTCATGTAGTTGGACAACAAGAAACATCCATATCACATCCACTATGCAAGTTAAAGCATTGTGGGTGTACAATTAAATTACACCACAACTGAGAAAGAATTAATGGTAGTGGTGTATGATTTTAAAAATTTTAGGAACTATGTGCTTGGTTACAAAGTATTTATGCACACATATCATAGTTCCATCTGCTTTCTAATGAACAAGTTGATAGTGAGCCCCTGTATCATATAGTGGCTCATGATCTTATAAGAATTTTATCTCACAATGGTAGATCAAAAAGGGACTCAGAATGTGGTCATTGATCACCTCTTAGTTAAGATAGGATAACAAAGAGAAGGAGAGTCCACTCTCTAATCAATTTCTAGACGAACTCCTCTTTACAAAAGCGATAAATGACAAAGTGCCCATAAAAATGAAATGATATGATAGCATCCTCACTTACCTTCTTACTTAGGAGATGCCACAAGATTTGGACTTTAGAAAGAAGAAATAGTTTTTCCATCGAGCAAAGTGCTTCATGGAAATCAATAAACACCTTTACAAGATGTGTGCCAATGGCCTGGTTTGTTGGTGTGTCCCTAATATAGATCAACTCCACATTCTCCAAGATGCTCATGAAGGCCTTTTTGGAGGCCACTATACAAAGAGATGAATGATCATAAAAATCCTGATGGCAGGATACTATTGACCTACAATCTTCAAGGACATCCACTAATATGTACGATCTTGTGAATGCTGTCAAAGAGATGGTGGGATGACTGCATGAATAGAGGGTCCTCAATAGTAGATTCAACCACTAGAACCCTTTGACATATGGGGCATTGACTTCATGGATCCCATCACACCCATGTCTAATGGAAAGGCATATATCATCGTAGTAGTCAACTGCTACAGCAAATGGGTAGAAGTAGTAGCTGTCATCGATTGTACATCATCCACTCCTACTAGATTTGTATAACAACATGTTGTAAATAGGTTTAAGGTGCCACATGCACTGATTTCTAATAATGGAACTTATTTTACAAGTGCTACTTTTTGAAAACTTATGCAACACTTGGGGTTTGAACATAAATTAACAACACCTTATCACCCCCAAGCCAACGATCAAGTAGAGGTAACCAATAGGAAGATTATAAAGATCCTAGCAAGGACCATAAGAAAATATAGGAGAGATTGGAGTACAAAACCCAATGATGCCCTATGGGCCTACTACTCACCATGAAAACTTGATATTGGCTACTTTCCCTACAAGTTAGTGTGCGAAAAACATCCAACGCTCCTGATCCAATTCGCGCCTATGACTTGAATTGTGACCTAAGTCTAGCCCAAAAAGAAAACTGATCAACCTCAACATGCTAGATAAAAATTGATTGGTGGAACTATCTTTGAATGAAGTGCACAAGGCATTAAACAAGCAATGACATGACCTAAGAATATGACAATTAAAATTTCAACCTAGCGATAAAGTTCTCTACTAGAACCCCACACATGTACCTTAGAAAAAAAGTTTTAAACATTGTGGGAGGGACCTTATATAATTGCTGAAACCTTTCCTTTTGGGACCATGACCATATACAAACCTGAGAGCCCAAATAAAAATAAGTTGATCAACATTCAACAAGTAAAGCCTTTCCATGAGTCCAAGTAAGCTAGTGTAACAACTACCTCAATGAATGGATAAACACACTCAATTTTTTGGATCTCCTCCTTGGATCTCAATTGTGGGGGAGATGGTCATCTATGATAAATCATCCATATGGCTCCTTAGGTTTTCTATTTTTTGTTTTCCACATTTTTGATTTTGCAAGTTATTTATTTTACAACTTTTTTATATTCAAAATTTTTCATATTTTTACACCATTTTTTTACACCATCATTAGTATGTTTGAATCTTCATTGGATATTTTACACTTTCTTATATATTTTATTTTTTTTGTGTGATTTTCAAATTTTTTCTAATAAAAGTACTTTGTTGCCAACAGGACATAGTGTTGTTGTGGCTATTACTAATGATGGTTTGTGCTTTATGTTTTTTTTGGTAATGTCTTGTTTCTATTTTTGAATTTTTGTACTAATGACTCAATGATGGTTTCTTTTTCATGGAACATGCAGTGAGTCCATGACATCCATCCATTCACAAATTCTATGATTTTCCTTGTTTTGGAAGTTTGAGATCCCTTTCATTAAATCAGCTTTTAATAAACTTTTGACCTTGGTAGTTTCCAAAATTGGAAAAGATTCAAAGGTTTGAATAGTATGTGACTTCAAGAGGACTCAATACTCTTTGTACTCTTCTACTTACTTGAGTGCTTGAGTGGTTTTCATAAGCCTCTTATCGTTCCATTCCAACCACTAATAGGAAGTCAAATAAAGTCTTTGCATGGTGTGGTTCCCATATAGGAAAATAACAAAAAAAAAAAACAAAAACAAAATACAAAAAAAGGAGAAAAAAAACATGATGGGAATTCAAAACATACCCCTTAGATAAAATAAATGGGCCACAAGCACTGGTTATGGGATTAGAAAGACATGTTACCCATGCTTGAAGGTCCCCTCTAAATAAGGCCCTACCTCACTTCCTACACTTTTCTTCTCTATATGGAATGGTGGTTGTTTTGTAGGAGCACTCTTGTGTCTTGAGGGGGTGGATTAGTCTTGGAGTCATGATGCAAAGTCATGAAAAGTAGTTGGTTTTGGTCTAGACTAAGAATGGATCTTCTTCAATCATTTTAAACATGAACTTCATAAGGGACTTCTTATGACCTCAATGTGGAATACCATTCCACCTTCTCCATCATCCATTTATGCTGTCCATAACTCATCTCATTGTTGATGTCCATGTTCTTGATTTTGTGACTTGGTCTAATGTATTTGAATTCTTAGATAGAATCAGTTTTGATCCTTAACTTCCATTAACCATTAGTCACCTATGGGGTTCACGAACTCCTTAGGTTGAGGTTATGTAAGGGAAAATAAGGCTTGTGCTACTATGGGAAGTACCCACTTTCATATCTCTTGGTTTTTTTTATTAAGCACCTTATCTTAGGCATTCTTGCAAATAGAATCCTTCATACACCCATCTTTCACATCAAACCATGTGATCCTTTACATATTTTGTTTATTAAAAATATTGTCTATAAAATTTTCCAATTTTTAAGCTTTCAAAGATCCTCTTCAATGATTTTATCATAATCTTGGCTTTTCTAGAATTCTGTAGAGCCCAAATTCATTAAAAAATTCCTTATATTTTTCAAGATATTCAAATTACAAAATTTTGGCCGATGGGCCTTGTATATGGGACCCCGTCAATGTCTAGGAAAAATACTATAAATAGGCACAACCTGACTTGGAAAATTTTACATTTTCTCACAAACGCTAGAGTTTTTCAAAGCCCAGACCTTCTAGAGCTCATAACTTACAATTCTTTTTATCCAAATCACTCCGTTCTTTGACCCTCTAGCTATCGAAGGTAAGCTCTTCATCGTGGGACTTCACAAATGTAACATTTTTAACATAAGCTTTTTCGTGAGTTTTTCTAACTCCAAAAAAAGTTTAACTAAAAAATCAACTATTAAATACTAAATTACAAGAGTTAAACCTTTTCAAGAAGCTTCGGTGAAAATTATAATAAATAATTAATAAAATAATTAATCTACAATGGTCCAACCTTAGTTAAAGTGTAACTAACTAACTAACAAGAAAAGGTATTCAAAACTTTAAAGTTACACATTACATCTACTAATCCATGGATGTGTTGTGACAGTAAATGACACTAAAAGGAAAGCGCATACAAGAAGCAGGACCATCCCAACCAAGGGAGAAATGGCCCAGAATAGGAAAAGGCCAAGAATAGCCCCAAGAAGAACCACTCACAACCCATGCCACAAGTCCTCTTAGGGAAGTGGTAGAAGTGGAATCTATTAGACAAATTCCAAAACTAGCAATAGAACACTTTCATTAGGATGACGTGCTAGCACAACTAACAAATCTCAAGGTGACCTTAACAAAGGCTTGCCTAAAGCAGATCAAATCAAGGAAGGTCCAAAAATCGGTGCTCTAGGAGTTAAATTTTGGTCCTTTCCTAGAGCGTGCACCAAGAGAAGTACAGAACTAGCTAAAGGCCTTTCCCATGTAGCCAATTCTTACTTCCACTGAAGAGTGGTACATGGGAGAGACATTCCTATTCTAGAATAATAGGCAACTTAGAGCAATAGTGAAAATTAAGGACCTCTGAGTGTCCTACTTGGCATAGGCCACTGCTACAGTGCTTAGGTTGCCTAAAACAAGGGGCCAAATCTTACTGAAATTCCAATGCAGGTAGATTCAAGCATAAAGAAAGAATGGGTGCAACAGTGCTATGGTGTTGATCATTAGGCGTTTGATGCACTCACACTGGTAGAAAGGATTTATTACAAGATTACAACATTTTACCTTAATCCCATAGTGAGGTCAAGTAAAATCACTACCTTCTCTATGCAAGCATGCACTACTCTGAGGGGGAGATTCCTGGTCAACCTTTCAAAGCTAATCCATCTAGAGATGGAGAAGTGATTTTTAAAAAATGAATGTTGAAGGAAGACACTCCCCTTCTTGTGCATCATCAAGAAACTCTATCAAGTGGGAGGGATAGTCCATTACACCAATGATACTATTAGAACTGTTCTAGCCACCAATTGGGTAGAAATGATGAAGGATAAGATGCCTGTAACTATAATTCATGAAGAGAAGCAATGACCATGACCTCCACTTGCCACTGAGAAAATGGTGCCAAACATTGCTATAACCACCCAATAGCTGTACAAATATAGAGAATGGCTCTTGAGTAAGCAAGAACAAAGAGTAGGCATGAGTGGTAAGGACCCATCTATATACAAACCAACCATAAGTCACCTTAATGAGGTGGCCTGAACAATCAACTTGATGGGTGAGGGTGGATCCATTTTCTTAGCCCAAAGAATGTAGCTGCCCATGAGGTTGAATCCAAGTACTAGAGAGTTCACAATATCTCTTGTAGAATAATAGTCACTTCCAGAAATCTCTAGGAACACTATGACCTTCTCAGTGCACTTGGAGAAGGATGAGGAGGCAACTATACTAGTGGTGTAGTACCAATGGTAGGAGACAACAACAAAAGTGGTTATTGACCATATTACTGAAACACTCAAAGCACTTGCAACATCTGTACCAAATTTCACTACACTCAAGCATGTGTCGATATCTGCAAGGATCATAAGTAGTAGAATAAACATAGCATAACATGAAGAACTATTGGACAGACTAGTGGAAACTAAACAATTGCTTCCATATGTCTTTGCCCTTTTGGACACTATCATAGCAACCTAGTTGGAGTTGCTGGAGGAAAGGGGTAAAAACATCATATTGAAGGGAAAACTTGAAACAACCAAGGATCGAAATGAACGCTTGGCTATGGAATTTGCCAAACTAAGAGCCTAGATTGCCAATCCTGCACTCCTCAACTTGGCGCTCATAAGAGATGAAGCTATGCATTAGCTTTACACCAAACTAAAAGGGGTTGAGGGTGCAATGGAAATGGTTATGTTCTATCCATCCTTATCATAGGCCACACAGCACAGGATTCAAAAGGCTTGGAATTAGAACCACTAGAAGAATGTTCAATTGATCGTAGAAAATCATACCTTGTAGAATATTGATGCACATAAGCAACAATTAATAGATTTTATCCATCAATAGCAGGAGAACCTGGACAAAGCAAACATAGAACTAAAGACATTGGTAGTGAAAAATAGAAATCTCTCCATGGAGGGAGTCTACGCCCTTCACTAGAAAACTACAATCGAGGTAGTCACCTAGAAATCAGAGGGTTTCAATTTTGAGAGAGTAAAGGATCATTGTAGAGAACAAGTTGGTCTACATTATGAGGGCCCTTATGGGGGTCACTATGCTAGATGACACACAACCATTAAGATCCTACCTGTAGCATATTATTGGCCTACACTCTTCAGGGATGCACAATGATTTACTTGCTCCTGTGAACGTTGTCAGAGAGATGGTGGGATGACTGCACGAATGGAGGGACCTCAATAGTGGATCCAACCACTGGAGCCCTTTGACATTTGGGGCATCAACTTCATGGGTCCTATCACACCCCTATGCAATGAGAAGTTGTACATCATCATCTCTATTAACTACTGCACAAAGTGGGTAGAGGTGGCAGCCATCATCGACTGTTTCTTAAGCACTACTGCACGATTTGTCCAACAACAAATCATAAATAGGTTTGGAGTGCCACATGCACTCATCTTAGACAATGGAACACATTTCATAGGCATCACTTTTCATAAACTCATGCAACACTTGGGGCTTACCCATAAATTTACAACACCTTATCACCCCCAAGCCAATGGGCAAGTTGAAGCCACCAATAGGGAGATTACCAAAATCCTCACTCGAACCATTAGTAAATATAGGAGGGACTGGAGCACCAAACTTAACGACATCCTATGGGCCTATCGCTTCACTTGGAAACTTCCTATAGGTTACTCCCCTTACGATTTAGTGTATGGAAAACTACCAAAACTTCCAATTCAGGCAGAACTCTGAACACTATCTATAGCCAGTGACTTGGGCCATGACCTACCACTATCACAACGAGAATGACTTATAAACATAAGTGTGCTAGATAAGAATTGATTAGTAGCCCTATCAGCAAATGAGACACATGAAGCCCATAATAAGAAACATCATGATATTAGGATTTGGAAGGTAACATTTTGATGTGGAGATAAGGTACTCTATGGGAACCCCACACACATGCCACAATACACCAAGTTTCAAACACTATGGAAGGGACCCTATATTGTCTTTGAAACCTTCCCATCTAGGGCCTTGCTCATATACAAACCTAAGGATCCCCATGAGGACACAGTTAGTCAATTGGCAACAATTAAAACCTTTCTGTGAACTCCATCAAACCAGTGCTACCACCTTATCATCACAGGGATAGCCTCGTTCCATTTTTGGGTCTCCTCCTTCCAGCCTAGTCATGGGGAAGACTGTTCTCCATGCTAATCCATTCTACTAAGCTCCTCACTATTTTTGAAACTTTTTTATTTTACACGTTTTTGTTTTCCAACATTGTTCATATGTTTGCCAATTCTTACTTAGTTTTTCTTTCTTTATTTACTTTTCTATTTCTTTGTTTGCTTATTTATGTGTGTGTGTGTGTGTGTGTGTTTAAATTTCTAGTTAGTTACTAATAAATCTTCTTATTGTCATCAGATGTGTGGTGAGGTTGGTTTTCATTGTGATGGGTTGTGTGAAATGGTCCACCTATTTCATCTCGCTCCTGCCCTCACATTGTTGTTCTTGGAATTTACATCTACTTTCATCTCATAAAACTGGCAATGAGTCCACATCATCCACCCATTCATCCACTGCATGGTTTTCCTCCATTTGGAAACATGCAAACCCCCTTCACTTAACAACATTTTAATTAATGTGTGACTTATGTAGTTCCCAGACTTGGGGATGACCCAATGGTTTGGATTGGGTGTGACTTCAAGGGGAATGCAACATTCATCACACTTTTTTGTTCCTTGGTTTGCGAAAGTGTCCTCACAAATTTCTTTCCACTTTAATTTTTTTATACAAGGAAGCTCCTTGGCAATCTGACCTTGCATGGTGTGGTCCTCATCGCAAAAACACAAAACAAGAAAAGAGGATTCAAAGCACACCCCTTGGTTGAATGCATGCAAACCAGCATGGGTCTTTGCATGGTGTAGTTCCCAAAAAAATAAAAATAAAAATAAAATAATAACTATGTGGGAATTCAAAGCACACCCCTTAGACTGCCTCTCATGGGCCTCAACCACTAGTTATGGGACTTGCTTCGTCCCCTCTAACTTAGTCCTATTTCACTTCTTTCCTATCATGCATGTTGGAGTGGTGGTTGTTTGTGGGTGCATTCTTGTACTCTTGGAGGTGGACAAGTCTTCGCATGTTGCTACAATGTCACTATATGTGGTTAGTTTTGGGCCTGAACTCAGGAAAGGTCCTACCGAGTCACTTAACCATAACTTCTCATGGGATTTCATGTGATTGATAATCAGAATTCCAATTTCGACTCCTCTCTCTCTTCACCCATTTCTCTCTATAACTCACCTCATTGCCATTCTTATGTTCTGATGGTTTCTCATGATTTTTGAGAACTCCTCATGCTTTGGTAGGTTCTCATGGATGAGAGTATTAACTTGCAATTATTGTTTATGAACTCTGGGGCCCACAGACTCTAGTGTTGACGATATGCAAGGGCTACTAAGGCTACTACCTGCTATGGGGAGGACCCACTTGCATATACCTAGTTTTGTTTGTTAGTCTCCCATCCTCTTGATATCTTTGCTTGATTGTTTCTGCACTAACCATTGCTCGAATTCTTCTCCGCAGAGTTCTTTCTCACAACATTCTCCTACCTTTGACTCTTTTTCTTACCCCACTTACCTTCCTCTTTCTCTTAGTTGAGTTCCTAGTCTCTCAATCTCTTCAACCACCCCAATTTGGCATTTTAATTCAATTTTTTAGGCTTTTTATTGTCTGGTCAATGTTGGTCAATGATCACAACACCCCTACATCAATTAGGCCTCGTATATGTAGCCCCCTGCGTATACATGACTATGTATATGTGGCCCCGTCAATGCTACGAAAAAAAATCTATATATACCCCCATTGCACTTCAAATTTTTGGCCACCTTGCACACAAACTGGGGGGAGATTTTCCATTTTTTCTACCTCACTTCTTCTTCCCAAGCACCTACATTTTCTATCGCACATCCAAATCAACCTATCCTTCCCCTCTTTTGCAACCAAAGGTATGCTCTCAGTCATATGGGGATGAGGTCTATTGAAAAATTAATTAATTAAAATTACAATTATTAAAGACTTAACACCTCTTAGAAGAAGAAACAAAAATAATAGTTTAACCTACAACTCATGTATCATTGTTTTTGTTTCTAAACCATCAACTAATACTTCGGGAAATTTAATGGGATGCATGTGCTAGTACCATAACTTAGTCAAATAGAGAAGGTGTATGAGGACCATTTTAGGCAACTTCTGCATAATTTAGTTAATGGTTATTTTTTATTGCAAATGGCACTGAAACCAAGGCATCCAAGTGGAGAAGGACCATCACAACCAAGGGACAAGCGACCAAGAATGGGAAGAGGACAAGGTGTGTGACACCCAGAGCACGTGGAGGGCTCCCATGCAACTGGCCCCCTTCATGAAGGACCTGATGTGGAATCTGTTCATTAGATTCCTAAAGAGGATATCCCTAGCAAACAATCGCAAGGGGATGAGACTTCAATTATAGCGCCATGGCTTGAGGTCACCCTGACCCAGGCATGTCTTGACGCTATTCGACCAAGGGAGATGTAATGAATGGTCTTGCAAGAATTAAACTGTAGACCATTTCTAGAAAATGCACCAACAGATGTAAAGCTCCAATTGCAAAACTCTTCTATGTGGCCAATCATCACATCCAGTGGTGAATGGTATTTAGGAGAGACCTCTTCTGGACAAATCGGCAACTAGGATCCAGAGTAAGAATCAAGGACATTTATGTCTCTTACTTTGCAGAAGTGATCGCATAAGCTTTGGGGATGCCAGAGACTGGAGCTGATATGGCAAAGATCCCAAGCAAGCAGATCTCGAGGTAAAAGGGTAGTGGATCAGGCGATGCTATGGGGTAGATCGTAAGGACTTTGGCACTTTAACCACTACAGAGAGGGTATACTCAAAAATTGCACCTTACCACCTGAATCCAATGGTAATACCCAACAAGATCATGGCCTTCTCTGCTCATGCATGTGCTGCTCTAAGTGAAAAGTTCCTAATTAGCCTTTCACAGTTGTTGTTTCTAGAGATTGAGAAAAGATTCACTGAAAGCGAATGTGGAAGGTAAGCTCTATCCTTTCCCTGCTTAATTAGGAAATTATGCAAATGGACAGGGATAGCACAATATGCCAATGATATACTTCAACATGCCCTGATTGCCTCATGGTTGAAGATGATGAAAGATAAGACTCTGGCCACCATATGAACTAAGGAAGAGAAGCAACCACCTCCACCGCCTACGCAAACAATGAGGTCAAGTTCACAAACAATCGTAGAACATATACACGAGATCCGATAGTCACTCTTAAGCTAATAAGAGCAATCTATAGGAGCCAGTGGAGGAGAAGATACTTCAGTCTATTGCTCTGCAATGAGCCATTTGGAGCAAGTGGCTCGATTAGTGAGTTTCCTAGAGGGAGTAGGGTTGATGTTCTCTATTGCCCAGGCATAAGTACCTGCAAGAACTTATCCTAGTGTCCGAGAAGTAATGGTCTCCACCCAATAATTATTTCCTAAAATTTTAGGAAGTGCCGCTACTTTTTTGGTATGCTTGGAGGATAGAGAGGGGGCAACTATCCTAGTGATGCAGCACTAGGAATAAGAAATTACGGTTGAAGTGGCTGCTAACATGATTTCTAGGAACCTCAATGCACCAATGGCACCTATAACAGATGTACATGGACTTGAATATATACAGGCATCTGTAGGAACTTCACGTAGCAGGATCGATGTAGGCCAACATGAAGAACTGTTGGACAGAGTAGTGGGAACCAGGCAACCACTTCTAGATGTCTTTAATCTTCCAAACAACATTACTATAACCTAGTTGGAGCTGCTCTCAACAAGGGGTAAGAGCCTCATCTTGGAGGGACAACTTGAAATAGCTCAAGTAAATTATCAATGCTTGGCAATGAAAGTTGCCCAATTAAGGGCCTAGCTTGCTAATCTAGCTCTCCTCAACAATGAACTCACAGAGATGAAGCTTTTCAATAGCTTCAAACCAAACTTCAGATGGTTGAAGAGGAGTGAGAGTTGGCGATCTTTGACAAGTCCTTGATAGATTCTCACATGTATCATCTAAACAAGGACTTGGTGGAGGTCAGCCAAGAGAATGTCAGGTTGACCGTGCAAGTTCATCACCTACGCAATGTTGGTGTTGAAAATTAGCACATGAAAGACTTTATCCACTAATAGTAAGAGGAGCTAGCTAGGGTGAACGCTGATGTGAGAAGATTGGCCACCAAAAATCAAAATCTTTACATGGAGGAGGTTCGAGCCTTGCAACAGAAATTATCTATCGAAATTTCCGCTTGGAAAAATGAAGGCCCTTAAATTTGAAAAAGTTAAAAATCATTACAGGGACCAAGTGGGATTGTAGAAGGAAGTAAATGAAAAGCATATTCAAGTCGCAAAGGCCAAACTAAACCAAGTGCTCCAATAGCTCCAAGAAGAAGGCGAGGTATGGAAATCCATCTTTGATGGATTGAATGCCTACAACCAGGCTGAGATCCACCTCAAGGAACTACAAGTTGAAGAAATGATGGAGTACATGGAGTTGGCCAACCTTCATTATGCAAACCTTCATTATGCTAACAAGAATTGGAAATAGCAAATGCAAAATTTGAGGTTCTCCGCACATGTTTTGAAGGGCAACGTGTGGTCGTTGAGAACTTGGCCTGATAAATGAATGACTAACAACAGCTGCAGACATCAATCTGAGTGTTCGACATTAAACGAAAATAATTCATGGCCTGGTTTATCAATCTAAAAGAACTCTTTCCTGCACTTCCATGCCCTTGAAAGGTTCTAGTTCTAGCACACATTGGTGAAGCTTCTTGGATAATGAATGATCCCAGAAGCAAAGAAGAGAAAATGACGGCTCTCTTGGAGGCATTTCAGTTGCCTTCGAAAGTTGCAGTTGCTGCAAGATAGCCATCGTCTGCACCACTACTACCACATGCGCCAGAGGCTAGTGAAGGTTCATCAGAACCACCGCCACCAGGGATGGTGTGATCTTCTCTAGCAATTTTTGCATATTTCAAAATAGCAGAGAATTTAGGATCGTTGGGGTGTTCAATTTTGTCTCTAAACACCACCATTTTGTAATTCATTCTTCTCTGTACACTAGGGCACTTGGTGCATCAGTAAAGTTGGTGTCTTCATAGATGTGTTGTGTCATGTGTGTTGCGTCATGAGTGATGTGATAAGAACTTCATGCTTTCCAAATTGTAATGAAACTCGAGGATGAGTTTTCACTCAATCGTGGGAGTATGATGAAGTGCTCATTAGTCAATGTGTCGACTAGGCTGCATGTATGGGGCCCCATATACGTGGTCGCGTTGATGTGGCCGTGTCGATGCATCTATCCATGTGTCTACGTGGCCTCATTTACGTAGCGTCTGTTCTAGCCTATAAATAAGTGTGCTTCCATCACACTTAGGGATCTTTTTGGTAGTTGTAGCGAAGCTCTTGTAGTTTGTTTCTACGAGAGTTAAAATATTTTCCAAGTACCCACAACAGGTGTGAGAAAGGTGTCCATCTCTTTTTTCGAGCAATAATGTACTTGAGCCCATTGGTGTGACCAGTAATAAAGACGAGCTTTTCAAGAAATCCTTGCAGCAATTGGATTTAGACATTTAAGCATTTAATAGTTTAATATTTCTATGTTTTAATAATTCCTTAAATTTTCATTATTATCACTTTAATCATCATCGCTCTTTTATATCTTGTAAAAACCATAAGTACGACCATCTCGAACGTAAACCCAACACTTGGCAACCTAATGACACTTAACATCTGGTAACCCAGTAGTGGTTAGGGGATGCTCAAGATGTGCACGGAAGATAAGATTGGATGCTTATGCTAGGAAGAGTTAGGAGATAGATTAGGATACTTATAGATTATGCAATATTCTATTCCTTACATTTCATTTCAACAATTAGACTTTAGAAGATAAAGTGAAAAGCCATAAAAATCATTTTCCTCAATCTCACTTAACCATTGCATTAGAACACCACAAGTGAGGTTGGGAAGACAATGACCATTCTAACATAAGGTTTTGCTGGTTAGGGTTTGGTGTATGCAAAGTGCTTACAGTCTACAGAATTTGATTGACTCATGTGTGAACACCCGTGATTCATATGGTTGGACGTAGGGGTACCTTGCCACTCATCAATAATTATTAAGATGAGTTCTAGGATTCTATCAACAACATTAACTATGGCTTCCTACATTACACAATGAATATATAAGTTAAAGATGTTTCCAAGCACATAAGCATACATCTAATAGCTTAGTTTAATATTAATATAAATAGAAATATTATAATATAATGATTTCAATACTAAATAGAAACTCTAATTTGAAATGAAATCTTTATTTATGTGGTTATTATGCTCAAGCTTATCTTCAAGGTGTTCTAATGGAATGAGGTTGTTATGCTATTTTAGGCATTCATAAGTATTTATAGCAATTGAAATGATTGAAAATAATAATTTTTCCATAATTTACAAGTCATGGTTAATTTATCTACTAAATTGATTCATGATTAGATCATAGTTATGTTATGAACTTCATCATGAGTTATGGTTGGGTCATGGTGTTTAGACTGCAAGTCATGGTTAGGCTATGGTCCCATTCTAAGCTCCACCTTGAGCCATGGTTAGGTTTTCATCCTTTCTAAACTTCACTACAATTCATAGCTAGATCATGGTTTTTAGACTATAATTGATAGTTAGATCATAAACTTTGACTATGAGTCATGGTTAGCTTCGATCCTATAGAAAATGTTAGTAAAAACTTCAAAAATATTCCATGGCATAAATGACTTGGTACACACATTTGACAACATTCAAATCATACAGAAAAAATGCATAATCAAACAAGTTTAAAATTAGTCAAAAAAATCAATTCATCAATAATAGAAGAAATTATAAATAAATATAAATAAAGGTAACAATCCAATTTAGCAACATGGAATGACATGCTTTTGGAATCTAAGGTAATGGATAAAACATTCTTACCAATAATAAACCCTAAGTTAATTAAAAGTCCTCCTTCTTGAAGAGCTGGGATATTATTCAAGCTCTTTCTCTTATAATCATCAACTTTAAAATGCATGGATTAAGGTTTTTGGATTTAAAGCCTTAAGTAAAACATTTAGGGTTTTAAAGCTAAATCTAAATAAAAAGGAAATATACTTTTTCCAAATCCTAATTTCTGAAAAATAAAATATAAATTTCATTTAATAAAGAATGGTTCATTCATTCCACAAAAAGAATTATATGAAAATCATAATTATGCACATAACCATTCCAAAAATAATATAATAAAGTCCACAAAAAATCACAAGTATGATATTAGCAAGCATTACATATACCATATTACACCAATACTCAATCTTGTAATATGATCTCTAACAAATAATTAGTTCATGCATAACATGAAATACATACATAAAGTATAATTACATGAGAAAATACTTGGAAAATAAAATAACATACTAGAAAAGAAAATTTTAAAATATACATTACCAAGAATACATTAAATAAAATTAAAATACCAAACAATTTACTAACATGAAATACAAATATAATCTAAGCATTGAGAATAAATAAATAAATAAAATTAATCTAAGAATAGCAAGAATATACATAGAATCATATGAAATTATTTATATGGCAGTGGAGTGGTGAAGTACAACTTGCTATCCAAAATATGAATAAATGCTTTAAGAAATGGCAGCAAAGCAATAGCCAAGAAAATAAGCTTATATACAAAATGGCAAAGAAGGAGGCAACTATAGTAGTAGCCAAAGTTAAATATAAGGCTTTGGATAGCTTCTATGAGAATTTAGAAATAAAGGAAAGAAAAAATATATTTATAAATTTGCAAAAATAAAAAAAGAAGAAATGTAAGAACATTGATCATGTCAAATGCATCAAGGAAGTAGATGAAAGTATTTGGAATTTTGGATAGGTGAAAAAATTCTTTTCAAGAATTATTAAATGAAGAATTCCCAAGAAAAGACATCTAAGAAGAAAAACCAAATTTTGGTTTGGTTAATGAACTATCCTTCTCTAACGTGAACACAACCTTATCAAAGATGAAACATGGAAAAGCTATTAAACCATACAACATTCCAATAAAGGCTTGGCAAGCATCGAGAGATACCAAAGTTTCTTGGTTGACATAATTATTCAAAAAAAATTTAAATGATGTAAAAATACCCAACAAGTGAAGAAAAAACTTTGTTTTCCCCATTTACAAAAATAAAAGAGACATACAAAATTGTGCAAACTATAGAGGGATCAACATAATGAGCCACACTATGAAGATTTGAGAGACAATCATAGAGTAGCATCTCAAACTTGAATAAAAAATGTCAAAAAATTAATTTGGATTTATACAAGGGATGTATACTATAGAGGCTATTTTCTTAATATGACCATTGATAGGGAAGTTCAAAAAACATAGAAAAAATCCACATATGATCTTTATTGACTTACAAAAAGCATATGGAAAAGTACCTAGAAATATTATTTGGTGGATCTTGTAGAGGTAAAATATTCTTGATAAATATATTAAAGTAATTCAAGACATGTATGAAGAATTTACCACTAAAATTAGAGTAACTTGTGTAATAACATATGATTTTTCAATCACTGTAAATCTACATCAAGGATATGCACTTAGCTCATACTTATTTGTAATTATTATGGATGAATTAACAAAGAAAATATTTTATTTCCCTTGGTGTATTTTATTTCTAGATGATATTGTATTGGTGGATACAACTTGAGAAAATATTGCTTCTTAAATGGAGAACTAGAGACATACTTCAAAATCAAAAGGCTTAAAAATTATCAAAAGTAAGATAAAATATATCAATTGCAATTTTAGTAACAACATAAGTAGTGGTGAAATAGAAATAACAATTCAAGGTTAAAAGGTCCCTTACTACAAACAATTTTTCTACTTAACATCAATCCTCCAATCATATGGTAAAATTGATAAAACAACAAAAAAATAGAATTGAGGCATGATGGTCAAAATGGAGATAGGCTAATAGTGTTTTATGGGATAAAAGAATACCATTAAAATTGAAGGAAAAATTTTACATGGTAGTAATCAAGCCTACTATCTTATATGGTACTAAATATTGGGCAATACAAAAGAGGCATGAACAACAAATTATTGTGGCAGAAATGTGAATGCTTTGATAGATGTTCAATGTTACTAGAAGAAATAAACTATATAATACCAACATTAGAGGTGTCACATACCCATTCCCAAATGGTGCTACTACATAATGAAGATGATGTATCTTCATAACTAATGATGTGATTATTGTAATAAGACATGAAAGGACAAGTTATAGCTAAGATCCAAAAGGGCATGTTATAATAATAGGCATGTCCCTTGATATAACCTTTGAGGATTTGACCTAAGGTATTTATACCTAGGCATTGGTGGCCATATTAGCATAGACTTACAGAGATGGTAAAAGTAAGTAACAAGTGTCAGGTGAAGTGAGATAGGAAGAGGATTGGCCATTAGCTAGTTGTAGGCCTAACCATGGTGGCACTGCTAGATAGCCTCTAAGGAATAGATGTTGAAGGAAGATAATCCTAAGAAATCCTCAAAGCATGATCCAAATACATAATTCCACATCAAGAAAGCATTCTTTTCTTTTTCCTTTTGCATTTTCCCTATTATTTTCTTTATGCATAATATTTAATGTTCTAGATTTGACATTACCATGTTATTTTCTTACACCTAACATCTAATATAACATATATTTGATGTTTTCCATGACATCTAGAACTAGTATGTCACAAGAGAAATACTTGGAGTGGCTTCTATTTCAAATAAGCTACAAGAACAATGAATTATATGGTTTAAACATGTGTAAAGAAGATTAGATAATGAGCCTATAAACAAATTTTGTTAAATCATTATTCTAGGAAAGCCACTGAAAGGAAGATCAAGGAAGATATGGGAAAGAATGATCAAAGATGATTTGAAGAAACTACAAATAAATGAAGATCTAGCCCTTCATAGAGGGAAATGATAAAAAATAACTCATGTAGTCAACCGCATTTTGTTGGAACAAGGCTAGGATAATGATATAGAATTATATACACTATAAAAGGTGTAAAAAGGGAACTATCATTTGAAGTGATGATAAGGTGGTAGTTTCTCAAGTTGAAGACCTAGGTTTGAGACTAGGTTCAACCGCTCAAAGATGTTAGGTTTTGGCTCATTTATGGACCCTCCTAGGACCCCACTTAGTGGGATGAGCATAGTGGCTCAAAGTGATGATCCTTTTATCAAAGGTGTAAAAAGGATAATCTATCCAATAATATAATAGGAAATTCAATTAATAAGCTAAATGAATATAAAGACTAAGAATTTAACTTACAATCTCAAGCATAAAAAGTAGTAAGATGATCAAAGTGATATAGAAGCAAAAACCAAGAAATAGAGAGGCAAGTGTCAAACCCCAAAAATATATATAATAATATTAAAAAAAATTTAAGTACATCATATCATCAAAGAGAGAGTCTAAAGAAACAAACCTATGGTTTTGGGGATGTCTTTTCAAGTTTATATTCATGTTTTTTAAAAATCACCTTAGTGTTATAATATTTTGACCATTAATGGAGTAGGGCTTAAATTTTTGATCTTTAATCAATAAAGAATAGGTAATTTTTCATGATATTCCATGGCTTTCAAAGATCCATATACTTGCGCAATAAGATTAAGCTAAGATTTTTAAGGTTGTATTTGTTTGGAAAATGAGCCTTAAGTAGATGTAATTCCAAGGGAAGTTTCAATAGAAATACTATGAAGATTAAAGTCTTTGAGATCAAATTTCTTTTTGGGAAAAAAGGTTTTAAAGGTTTTAAAGATGAGCAAATAACCCCAAAATATTCTACTCTATTAATCACATAAACCCATGAATTTTTAGCTAGTCCAAAGAGCTAGGAATTCGAATTAAATCTAGCATCTCGTGGAATAACTAAATTAGCTATCAAAGACATAACTTACACAAGTTTGACTTGGCCTAAGTGTATCCTCTTTTTGTTTACAGGTTAACATGAGACCTTTGAGAATGGATTCACAATGCATAAGGAACAATTTTATCTCAAGATTGGGTTAGCATTAGAACAAACAATTGAGTGTAGAAATAAACCATTATTTTAGGAAACGGGGCTTGATTCAAATCTCAAAAAGAGGTTTATTAAGTACACTTGCCACATCACCTTATAAAAGAGGCTCATATAACCAAAAATAAGATATTTCTACTTAACTTAGCTTTGCAAGATTAAATCATAAGAAAATATTAACATTAGCTTTGTGTATATTCCATATGACACATAAGAAATTATGTGAAGTAGGTTAGTAGAGCCAAGAACTAGTTCTACAAAAAGTGCAAATAATGATTCTACCAGGTTAACCCTATTCAGATGAAAGATTTGTAGAGTAGAAAAATTATTCTACTAGGAAATACACTTTTTGGCTCTAGCATGTTAGCTTTGGAAAGAGGATGTTGTTCAAAGAGTTAAAATTCAACCTTACAAATAAGCTCATCTTTGGTTTCGCCAAGTTATCCCTATTAAGATGGGAAGATTCATGAGGTTGAAGAATTGTTCTATGAAAGGGCTCTACAAACAAGTTCTTAAGTATTTTCCACCTCAATAGGTCAACAATGATATGTAGAAGTTCTATTATGTGGTTCATACAACCAAAATTTGATTCTATATGTGAGGAAAAAATTAGTTCTACCACGTCAGCTCAAGTATGTGGTAAAGTATTAATAGAGCTAAAAATGTTTCCACAAAAAGTATCTACAAATAAAGAAGTATGCAAAAGCTCCTAAAATACATTATGCACTTGCTTCTACTTTAATAAATTAACAATTAAGGTGATGTCACATATCATGATGTGGAAGCTTTTAATTATGTGGATTGTAGAATCAAAATCTAGTTCTACAAGCTACCATGAAAGTAGCTCTACTATGTCAACTTTGGAGAAGAAGCATCACTCATAAAGCTAAAATTTGATTTTACAACACAAACATGGAAACGATTCTACCACATTAGCTCATAGGACCATTATATAAAGCTGAAAATTAATCCTACAAAGAATCTTAAACTTGGTTCTACCATGTCAATTCCTAAAATGTCACCAAATTCATAAAGCTAAAATTGATCTAGAAATGGAAGCTTTGGAGGAGCCCTACCATGTTAGCATTTACAAGTTTGTAGAACTAAAATGTAGCTCTACAAAATGATTCTATGAATAGCTAAACTATTTCCAAAGGATGCATTGAAATCTTTTAAAAGATATTCAGCCCTCAGTTCCATGTCTACTTGTACAACTAGCTTATGAAGTCAAAATTTAGCTTTATAAATAGATATAAAATGGGTTCTATGAATCACATCAAGATGAATAGATCTCATCTTAGACTAACCATGAATTGTGCGTGTGCATACTATATTTTTAATCCAGCTCAGCAAGTTATGAAGAGCATGGTGTAGCATGTAGAACTAAAAATTGATTCTACAAAGATGCTTGAACTCATTTTACCATGTCAGCTCCCTTGTAGAACATGTTTGTAAAGCACAAAAATGGTTCTACAAGAAAATCTCAAAAGATAGCCTCGAATACTTTGTCATGTCAATAAAGGAAGGGATTAAAATATTAAAGGAAGCTCATTGGTAAAACTGAAGAATGGTTTTATATATTAGATTCTTTTTCACATGCCATGTCAACTTTAGAGAAACGGAATTGCTCATACAGTTAGAATTTGGCTCTACAAGTAAGCATGTGAATGGTTATGCCATGTGAATTCCTTTGTAGAATAAATTTATAGTACCACAACTCAGCTCTACAAGAAAGTTCAAAAATGGTTCTACAAGCTGATGTTAGTACTAAGATAAGGCTACATGAAGCTACATTAATAAGAATAGGTTGAGATGTTAAGCCTAAATCCTTGAGCTTTTAATGAAGTAGCTTAATAAAATCAAAGCTTACAACATGTGTTAGGAACTGAATTAAACTAACTGTCCAAAAATGAATAAATTAAAGAATAGGGCTCTAAATATTAATAAGTGGAATTTGAGTAGATTTCAAACATGCAGCCATTCACAAGCAAAGCTAAAAGTAGAGATAGAGTAGTCATTAAAGCACAAAAGAGTGTCTCCAAAGTTCTCACAAAAATTATTTAGAAAAATAACCAAGGTATCTCACAAAATGAAAGAAGAGACACCTTAGAAATTCCAGGATGTTAATGGTTTTGGTTTCTCTAAATACCTGCAAAAATTTAATCTAAACATCTATAAGCTTATATATGGGATTGATGTTGCACGATTAGAGCTAGAAGTAAAAGAAGTAGACCTATTTAGCTTTGACAAAGACCATGATTTTATAGAAAAATTAGGCCTTAAATCCACAAAATCTTGGAATGGGGGAAGCTAGGAGGAACAAACTCTAGGATATTTTTATAATGACAATCGAAGTTCAAATTTGATTTGGCTAATTTACTTTTATTCAGTGAGTTACTTTTATTTTCCTTCTTTATCATAGTTGCTTAGCTAGTAGTCAAGATCATAGTGTGCCTTGCAGCTCATTTCTTGGAATTGCTTAATTGCTTATTTGAGCAAATGATTTAAAAAATTTTGGTATTATTGATTGATTCAAACAACTTTATTTTCCAAAGTGTTTACTAATGTTAATAGTAGCTCATCTCAATCTTTAAGATTTTATACAATTTAACTATTATACTTCTCAAAATCTATTGAATCTTGCTTTGTTGCTAGTTTTTTCATAGAATTTTCTCTCTAGGAAAGATTGGTAATAGATTTTTTGAATTGAACTTAGGCATTAGATGAAAGGAAAATTAGTATAGGTAGCATATACTTGATATTATTTAGACTAAGTAGCTCTAATATAGCTAGAAATTGTTTTGCTTATAGAATAGAGTAAAAAGGGGTTGAATCTTTTTGTAAAAGTATAATTTACTGTTAAACTCCCAGAAAAATATTGTGAAATTTATACTAAATGTTAGTCTAAAACACATAGTTTATTACAACCACTAAGTTTATTTGAAGGTATCCAAGCTTTGGTGTTCTAAAGACCAACAAATATCTAAACTTGAGTTTTTGAAAGAACATCTCAACCTTTTGATTATCATCATAAGGAGGAGATAAATGTTCGTATTACGTTGAACTCTTTCCCATCAATAGTTTCTTATCACTAGGATAGAAATAAAGAAATAGTGGTAGTTCAAATGTGCTTCCAACACTTAGTTGGATGTGGATTACATTATTATGTAGGGTTCATAAAACCTTTTTACCCTTTATTTTGGCTACTTTCCCTCATGATGTAATTGTTTTATGTCTCATATCTCATCTGATGGTTATATAATGGACTTGTCTTTCTATAACACCCTATATTCCTAACCCTTGGTATATGCTAAATTATTCTTTCATTAATCTATGGCTTGGTTTATGTCTTTTGTTAATTTGTTGATGCTTCTTAAGGTTTTGATCTCATGATCTTCTAAGAATTTTATTCATGCATTATTTTTGGAATCTTTAATATACCTTTTATTAAGCTTACCTTTTTATAAGTTGTAAGTTCCTTTTATAAATATTCTTATTTTTGGAAACATATAGTATCTTTAGATAAATATAAATTTATTTAGCTTTTTAAAACTCTTTTTGGAAATTACTAATTTCTTATTGTTTTCATACTAAGAATAGGTTGTTACAATGGTGACACATGTTGTCAAATGGTAGTTAGATGCTTTTGTAAAAATATTATCTTTTTATGCAACTTGCTAAAGCTTAATTCTATTTCTTACTCAAGTGGGTTTGAAATTTCTAATAATTACTTCAATTTTTTCTAAATTTTCTAATAATTGTCAAATTAATCAATTGGATATTATATTTTGAACTCTTGTTTTTATGTTGACATGGAAAAACCTAGGGATTATGTATAAAGCTAGGATTTTTACTTTGCCTACCTTCTTTATTTATTTTTGCTAGTAAATCTCTCATGTTGATGATCTTGATATTATGTTGGTGCTTTAGCATATTTGATCTTATTTGTTATGGGTCCACATAACATGTGAAGTTAGCATAATTAGTTCCAAGCTTTGTTACCTAGTTATGATCTTGATGTGTTATTTATCATCTTTGTAATTTCATGTAGATGCAACTCTTCATGTGTTTAATCTCTTGTAACATTGATGCTGTAATTTTGATTTCATTTTTCACTTATTTTTCATATTTTTTAGTGTCTTTTAAATTATCTCTTATGGTATTTCTCATCACCACAACTTGTGTCATATTTACAACTAATCATGGTTAAGGCACCAACAAAGACCACATGTCATGGTGAGGTTGTGGTTTTGCATGTGTTTTGAACCTAAGCTACTTGTGCATATTTCTCAAGTTGTGGGATCCACCAAGACTCATAGTGAGGTTATGGTCTAGACCATGACCTAACCATGGGTTGTGGTTAGTTAGAAATGAACATTGGTGAGTTTTGTGGGTTTTGTTAGCATTGTGGTCTCTACCATTACTTCTTATATTGTTTTCACTCATCTCATGTCATTTTTTCATCCTTTAGACTATTCCTAACCTCTGGTGCTTACAATCATATGTTTTCTAACATTTTGACCTCTCAATTATGCATATGATGTGATTAATGGGTAGGCATTGTGAGGAGTCTAGCTTGGCCTCTAGAACTTAATCCACATTGTCTATGATTGTACCCTAGGTATCTTGGGCTATGTGTCAATGGATAGACATTATGGAGGTTAGGATTAGCCACCATAATTGATCCACATCTCCTATGATTATACATTAGATATGATAATGGGTAAGCAAGGGGGTAGGTGAACCACATGGGGTTATTTCTAGGATTGATCCATCTGAGATCAAGTAAGGTTTGGTCAACCAATTCTTGGAAGGATCACAAATAGCATCAAAGAGAAGTCAGATATTTGTGTACTAACTAGCTCTTACAAGTGATTAGTTATAAGGCATTCTTAGTTAACCTAGTTCCTTGACACTCTATGTGTTATCATGGCTTTGATATTGATTATGACTTTGATGAGTGGTGAGGTATCCCTACACTCACCCATACAAATACAAGCGTTTCACACACGATCCAGTCGAACTTTGCAGATGGACTAGTTGTGGTATCTAGATACTTACTCACTTATCATAGTTTTTTGTCTTCCCACCTAGACTAGTATTTGCTTTCTCACATATGGTTTAGTCCAGAGTGAGGTGTATGATGTGGTTTCTAACCTAGTGCTACTCCTGGAGGCAATGGAAAATAACTTTAATTAAGCTAGGAGGAAAAGGGTGAAGAGAGTCTCAGCTAGCCTAAGCGCGATGAGCATCTGTTCTTGAATCATCTGTACACATCTTGGACCTCATGCATGAATACCACTGGGATTACCATGCGCATGGCCTAGGTACGCTACTAGGATACCAAGTAGTCACACTTGAATGCTCATGATGAATTCGTACACATTCTACGTTTAAGGAGTTTTGGGTGAAGAGATATTAACTACAAAAGCAATAAATAACAATAACAATTAAATAATTAAACTAAGTGAATACTACAATGATGAAGTAATCTTGATCTTTATTTCCAATCATGTGTGTGTCCAAGTACGTCACACTCAAATAAAGGTGTCGTACAATTACAATCATCACACTGCGGGCATGTACTAGGGAAAAACAGTTGAGAGAAAAACTGACCAAAAGATCCTACTCTAATACTAACTAACCATTAAAGACTTACTGAAAAACTGAAACTTTCCCATGCACCCCATTGTGTATTTATAGGTGTACATAGGAACCATGATATCATGTACTCAATATCACGGGTCAAGCCACAATATCGTGTATGCGATATCGTGGGTGCAATATCGTCATCTGATGAATCATGATTCATCATACCCCCATGACTAAATGAAAACTTGTCCTTGAGTCAAACAAAATGAGAACAAGCCCCATTGATTACACAGTGGAGAGGTATGGGATTATTCATGCTACAGTGGAGAATTGAATACAACAAAATTGGGACATGAACACAAAAATTACAAAATTACAAAATTTTATGAAACTCATGTGGTTCCAGGTGGTGGTGGCTCCTCCATGGGATGCTTCATCTTATCTTGTGCTCTATATTTTGGAATTTTATGACTCTGCAATAATGCCTAGAGCTTTTCCTCTTCAGTTCAGGGGTCTTGTGCCATCCATGCTAATGCTCCAATGTTTAATGGAGCCAGCACCTGCAATGGAAATAGTAGTTGCGGGAACATTTGATTTGCTTTAACATACTAGGCCACAAACAATTGTCGTTCCTCCTCGTAGGCTCTAGCTTTATCCTTGTACTTTTGAAAATCTGTAATCCTTTGAGCCATGTATTTTGTGACATCTTTCTAACCTTGGTAGTTGTTCTTAATTACCTCTAGCTCAGAATTTGCGATTTCTAGCTTCTGCAACATTTTTTTGTGCTCTGCAAATTCTGCTTCATATTTGGTGTAGGTGGTAGCTACTTACTTCTCGATATCTGTTCTCAAGCATCTTGTTGTTAACATGGCTAGATTGGCATACCGTAGGTTTACTAATTCCATGTACTCTATGAGATCTTAAATCTACAGGTCCCAGCTTATAAGCTCTGCTTGGTGGACAAAAGCATATGTATCCAATATGGATTACCAATTAGTGTGGTGAGCACCGAAAGTGTTGATGTGGGGCTTGGCCATATGGATCTCCTTTTCTATGAATTTCTTGTACATCCCCACCTAGTCTCTAAAGTGCTCCTTTAACTTTTCATGCTGCTTGGCCTTGTTTTTCCATGCACTTATTTTGATGGCCATCTTCTGAAAAATTTCGTGTACCTCCTCCATTGAGAGGGTTTGATTCTCTCTGCCTAAATAGTTCATGTCTTGGTTCACCCTAACCAACTGTTCTTGTAATTGCTAAAATTTTTGATCGAAAACATTCTTCTATTTCTCCACAGTGGTCAAACGAAGATTGTCAGTAGTGAGCTATTTATTCTCTTCTTATAAGGCTTTGAGTTCCTTGGCATGCATGTAGGTTTACGCTTGTGCCATGGAGGCATCCTAGTTAGCCTTCTCCTTCTCCTCTACCACTCTTTTACTATCCACCAATAGTTTATTAAGTTACTCAATCCTGAAAGTGTTCAGCTGGTCTACGGGAACAAACTAAGATGGGTCTCGCTATGTAGCTTGTAGGACAACGAGCCTTTCTTGGAGTCTAACAACTCTAATTCTACATGCTCAACCCTAGTCTCTGCCATGACCAACTTTCCTTTGGTGGAGATGAGGTCTGATTACACTGCCATGACATCTTGCGGGATGTTGAACAAGGACATCATCACTTGTCTTATTTGCAGCAATTGATCAAGGACATCCTCATGCTCCACAGGAGTCATTAAGGGATCGACTAGAGCTTGAGCATCCTGTGCTCCTGTGAAATTAGCTAGTGGCACAACAGGGACATTGAAAGATTGTTTAATGTGATATGTGACCACTTCTGCGGCTCATGTTGCATGACCACCACTGTGGCCTCTTCACCCATTTCCAATTACACTTGAAAAGATGCAGTATTCCCTAAAATTTATTGTGACCAATGAGTCTCCCCTCTCTTGTTTCAATGGACACCTCAACCCGTGCATGATCAATAGAAATTTTGCACGATACGGTATCATCGATGATGCAGAAGAGATTAGCATCATCACGACTTCCCCAATAGACCATTTTAGCGATGGCCCTAAGATGGCTCATCAACGATCGATAATCCTGTGGTAGTAGTGATGGTTGGTCTTGTTGGCTCATGTTGGGTCCTACTTGTTGTTGACTGGGCCCTGTTCTTGAGAGTTGGCTAGGTCTTGCAATTTGAGTTGCAGTGGGCCCCACCATTTATTCTTGCTCTGGCTCTAGTGTCTCACCAGCACTTTTTCTTGGGGCTGGTGACTTTAGTAGTTTGGTGAACAAAGCATTTTGGGCTCTTCTGGAAACATCATTGGTGTACCCCAGAATACCAGCACATTTGCACAACTTCCTGATGAGACAAGGGAAGGGCAACGTGAACTTCCCTATCTTGCATTCTTCAAATCGTCTCAAGATCTCAATGAGATACAAATGAGGAAGCTTAGCATTAGTCTTTCCCATCAATATCACACATCCCCTTGCTGCATACATTGAGATTCTTTTTAATCCTATTGTGGGGAAGATGTGATAAGTACCAATCTTGAAGTATATCTTTTCTTCTAGCGTCAACTCTCCATATGTCTTGTCCTCTTTGCCATACGCCCTATCCAACCAAACTCTTCACACATTAGAATCAGAGTGAGTAGATAGGTGAGCAACTTTTGGCCCTGTATTCAAAAGGTTCAACACTTCTAAGATGGCCTTGGTGGAAAAATCTACAAACACACCAAAAATGTCAACTATGGTGCCTTCTTCCTTATTATGCCAAAATTGGTACATTCCTCCTAAGTACCAAGCACCATTTTTAGAGAGGATAGGCCACAATGGAGACTCTTTGAGTTGGTCCCTAATAGCCTCAGGAGCAAATTTTGTGAAAGGTCCAAAGTTTAACTCCACAATCACAGCTACCGATGTGGACCTTTCTCAAATAGCCTGGACACACTCTGGGAATAACGTGAGGTGTTGTCCTTGTTCAAGCACTTCAATAGCTCCTTCTTCTGTTTGTCCCAACTACGTAGTAACAGGAATCTCTTGATGGATGCTAAATGATTACGCCTCCTACTCTACACATTGTTCAAGAGACACTTGTCCTCTGCCTCTCCTACATCACTTGGACACACCTTGAGAGGGTCCTTTTTGTTATCCACATTTAGGGGCCATCTACAATCACATGAGGCCAACCATTAGTAAGGTTGTTTACAAAATTTAAGTTATACCTTACTTCTGCCTTAATGAATTTGTTTCTTATATCGTGTGATCTAGAGTTAGAGAATCTTGTGGAAATGTCCCCTAAATGTTTTTATATTAAGCCCCTTAATTTGATTAAATGACTCTAAAATTTAATTTCCTAGTGTAGGTGAGGAGATAAGATTGTTTTTGTCACATGTTTATCATCATTTTTTGTAATCAATTACCCTTTATAGTTGTTGGCGACCGTTTGGGACGCGACCGCCAACGAGTGTCCTCGAACAGGATTTAGGTGCCTGCTGGTCTCTGGCAACACCAAGGCCCAGATACCTCCAAATAACTCAGTAGTTAATGTGAGTATGTGTGTGTGCTGTTGCGGCGTGCGGTTGTGTGCAATGTAACGATTGCGTGTGTGTGAAATACAAATGACTTACTTTAAGAGATTCAGCCAACTTTATCAAGTA
>MNCI01014010.1:411133-431469 GCA_015680685.1 Gnetum montanum
GGTAACAAGAATGCTTTCACAAAGAGTGACCACCATCCCAAGGAGAGTGAGATGGAGAAGTAGGAAGCGAGAAAGGGCCTTAGTTAGAGGGAACCTTTAGGCATGGGTAACATGTCTTTCCAGTGCCATAACCAGTGCTTGTAGCCCATATTACTTTATTGTGTCTAAGGGGTGTGCTTTGAATTCTCACACTTTTTTTTCTTTTGTGTCAGAACCACACCATGCAAAGACTTATTTTTATTCACTCTACTTCCTAATTTTTGAACAATGTCAAAATGGTGAAAAACCTAAGAAAAAGCATCCAAGCACCCAAGAGAATGGCTAGCACAAATGCATTGAATCACCTTAAAGTCACACCCTTTTCATTCTTTGAGTCTTTCCTTGGTTTGAAAAGTACCTAGCCACCAATTCATTAAAATTTTACTTAGAAAAAGAGGGACTGTACAGTTTCAGCCCAAAGGAGACCATAAAGTTGTATGGATGAGTGGACGATGTGGACTCATTACATATTTTACCAAAAGAACCATACCTTAATATTCGCATCATAATACAAAGGTAAAAACCAAACATTAGTAATAAATATGATATAATTCAATCCGCCATCATGAGTAGTTATTGGATGATGAATAAAAGTAAATCAAGCAATCAAGCAAATAGTAAAAATATGAATGATTGTTTTAAAAAAATAAGAAAAGTTGGAAAAATGTGTAAAAAAAAAATTCAAAAAGAACTGAGGGCCTAGAATGGTTAGCATAGGTAGCCATCTCCCCCACGACTAAGTTGGAAGGAGGAGATCTAAAATAGTGAGCAAGGTTGTCCACTAACAGAGGTAGCATGCGTACTGGCTGTCCTAAGCTCATGAAAAGGTTTGGTTTGTTGCACGTTGACCAAAAATTTCTTGTCTGGGCTCTCAGTTTTGTATATTATCATGGCCCCTGAAGGAAAAGTTGCATAAATAATATAATGTTCTTTTCACAGTTTTTGAAATTTAGTACGTTGTGGCACATGTCATATTCTAGTAAAAAAACCTTATCTCCTAGTTGATATTTAACTTTCTTAATCCTTAGGTCATGACATTTCTTATTGAATGTCTTGTGAAATTTGTTATATGATAGGGCAGCTAGTTAGTTTTCATCTAGCAAATTAAGGGTTACTAACCGTTGTTCTGTGCTAGGTCAAGGTCAAGGTTAAGGTCACATGTCGTGGATAGTGTATGGAGCTCAGCTTGAATGGAAAGTATTGGTAATTTACTGTACACTAACTCATAAGGAAAGTAGCCTGTAGGGAGTTTCCATGTGGAGCAGTATGCCTAAAGAGCATCATTCAGTTTAGTGCTCCATTCTTGCCTAGACTTGCTAATGGTTCTTGTCAATATCTTCGTAATCTCCCTGTTGGTGACTTATGCTTGACTGTTCACTTGGGGGTGGTATGGTGTAGTCAATTTATGCTCAACCCCTAATCATTGCATTAATTTCCGAAAAGTTGCACCTATGAAGTGTGTACCATTATCTAAAATAAGTGCACGCGGTGCACCAAACCTATTTATGATTTGTTATTGAACAAATCGTGCAGCTGTAGATGATGTACAACCTTTAACAGTAGCTGCTTTGGCCCATTTTGTTAGGTAATCAACGACAACAATAATATAAGCTTTTCCATTGGACATTGGTGTGATCGGCCCCATAAAGTCAATTCCCCAAATATTGAAGGATTCTAACGATTCAATCCATTTTTGTAGACCCTCCATTTTAGCAGTCATTCCCCCATTACGTTTACAATGGTCACAAGATTGGACGAAATGATGGGTGTCCTGAAATAATGTAGGCCAATAATATCTTGCAAGCAGGATCTTAATGGTCATTCGTCTCCTAGCGTAATGACCCCCACAAGGACCCTCATGAGCGTCTTGAAGAAATCGCAGTTGATCTATATTGGGAACATACCATTGAACCAAGCCATTGGAACACACTTTGTAAAGTTGCCCATTGATCTCCATAAAGTACTTGGCTTGATGAAGAAACTGTTATTTCTTCTTAAGGTTTAACTATTGTGTTGTTTTTTGGGTGAGGAGATAGGTAAGAATGCTACTATACCAGTTCATCTCCATGGGTGATTAATTATTCACTACACTAGAAAAGAGGAATTCATTAGGGAAATGATCAGAAATTGGATACTCATCCTTTTTGTTGTCCCATCACAACCAAGATAAATGATCAACAACTACATTCTTGGTGCCCTTGCAATCAATCATTGTTAAATTGAACTCTTGTAAGATTACAAGCCATTGTATGATATGAGGGCTTACCATTGGCTTATTCATGAGGAACTAGATTGCACTATGATCTATATGTATATATACTTTATATCCTAATACATAATGTCTAAACATTTCTAGTGCAAACACTATAGCCATTAATTCTTTCTATGTGGTAGTGTAGTTAAGTTGTGCACCAGCGATACTTCTACTTGTAAAGTGGATGAAATAAGGATGCTTCTATTCATCTAACTATGTAAGTACAGCTCCTAAAGCATAGTTGGATGCGTCAGTCATGATATGTAATGGCTTGAACCAATTAGGAGCTTGTAGAATGGGTGTTTCTACTAGCTTCTATTTTAGAGTTTAGAAAGCTAATTTGCATTCCTTGGTCCACTCGAAAGGTATGTTCTTTTCTATTAATTCTACCAATGGTTTGGAAACCTTTGAAAAGTTCTCAATAAATCTCCTATAGTAGCTAGTATGTCCAAGGAATGACTGAATATCTTTGATAGTTTTCGGTTGATGGGTAATTCCTTGGATAATTTTGATTTTTTCGAGATGTACCTCTACCCCTATGTGTAAGATTTTGTGCCCTAGTACTATGTCTTCTTAGACCATCAAATGGCTTTTCTAATAGTTGAGCCTCAAATTGGTTTCTACACATCTTTTTAACACTTACTCTAACTAGTCCAAGGCTTGATCAAATTTTTCTCCATAAGTGGAGAAGTCATTCATAAAGACCTCCACGCCATTCCCTATCTACTGTTGGAATATGCTTAGAACTAGTCATTGAAATGTTGCAGGGGCATTGCACAAGCCAAACGACATCTGTTTGTATGTGAACATTCCCAAAGGACTAGTGAATGTAGTCTTGGCTTGGTGTTCTGGGGCTATTTTTATTTTGTTATATCCGCTATATCCATCCAGAAAACTGTAATAGTGATGCCCTGCGATCTTAGTCGACAAATGGCAATGGAAAGTGATCTTTGAATGTTGCCATATTTAGTAGCCTGAAATCTATGCACACCCTCNGCATTGATAATTACCAATTTTTCATTTTTAAGGAACATGTATTCCATATTGGTGGGCAATGGTTTTAGCTTGAGGCACTCCTATTTAAATTTCTCAGGGATTTCCAACTTCCCCTAATTGATATTTTCAAGGTTAAGGCTTGGAAGTTGGTAATGGCTTGCTCTAATGCGTCTATGCTATCGATGTAAGCACAATTCAAACCCTCAGTTGGTTCCATGCATATGAGTGAACTGCTTTCTTGATCAGCAGTTAGCCACTAGGTGTCTTCCTGTCCTGTGGTTGCTGCATACAGGCATCTTTGTATGTTAATCACTTGTGCACACTGATTGCATGTAGGAAATGCTAAACTTTGCACAAACCATGACCTCTACACACAATTACACCCTGTGTCACTGTATGCGATGCACAAAACTTTCTTCTTCTCAATCTTTCCGAATGTATTTTCCTTTGATATTTCTAGGGAAAGATTGTGAATTCTTAGGCATGTGTCGATGGTGCTTAGCCATGCTCTTCCCATTATGATTGGAAAGTCCCCCTTATCATTGTTTACCTGAATCACTAGGAAGTCAACTAGGTATGACCACCCACAAACTGTGGTAACAATGTGTTCCACTAGTGCCAATGGGACAGTGATGGACTGGTCGGCCAACTTTAGACAGATGTTTCTCTTTTTCAATAGAGGCAGGTTCCAAGCCTTGTACATTTCTTGAGAAATCAAGTTGACATCGAAACCTTAATCCAAAAGAGCCTTGCACGGTGCATTTCTAGTGATTTGTAAGTATATCAGAGGACTCCCAAGATTAGAGAATTTCCTAGGAAGGTGGCCAACTTTGATCCAATTGGTGACGGCATGTGTTAGCATAATTGTATGTGTTGAGTGCAGTGATTGGGTTGAAGGGGTCTCCAAAGTTTTGATTGATACTAAGGCATCTAAGGAATCAACCGCTTGTGATTGCAAGGGCTTGTTTGGAATGTTGGTTCTAAAGAAAGGTATTTTCTTCATGTGGTTGCTGGAACCAATAGTAAGTTGAGAGTTAACAGCCCTCGTGGCATTACGTTGTTGCAGCTGGGTAGGGAATTCACCTTGCATTGCGTGAGCAAGTGGTAGTGGAGCTATTGGTGGAAGAGATGTGGCTAGATGAGAAGGATGATATGCTTGTGAAATATTACCTCTAAAAGAGGGAGTCTCATAATACTCGTGGGGTTGGTAGTGAGGTTGAGAAGTGACATGACCAGTAGAGTCATGTGCAGAGATTGGCTAATATACGTAATATCCATATGGGTCAGGTTGCCGGTAAGGATATTGTTGCCTTGGTGGTGGCATTCCCCATGATTGTGGATGCTACCATTGTTAATATTACTCAATCAGTTGTGGTGGAGTTCCACTGGGATAATATGTTAAGGGTTGGTGGAACTAAAACTACCTTGGGTTACCTTGAGGATAAGGTAACCTTTGGGGTGTTTTCCTTTTCTTTAATCCTGGGCTGAGTGCATACACCTCAAACTCCTACAAATGTGATATTATACGGCAACATCCCTTAGGATGGTCATGTTAACATATCTCACATCCACTATCATTGTCTGTTTCCAAATCCACAACCTCTTCACTGATGGCAACTTTTCCCTTACCCTTGCTACGTGCATGTTTAGCCTCTTTCTTTTTTCTTTTCTCACTACCTTGCTCTCTAGACTCCTGTAACAATTTAAAAATAGTTTGAAATCTATTGTTTAGGGAATCCCACATTTGGTCTACGTTTGCCGAAACTTCTGATGTCATCTTTTGGATAGGCGAAGTTTTCCTATTCACCTTCTCTTNTTAGATATGAACAACATCCCATGCAATGAAGGGGGATACAACGCTGATCCTCAGAATCATTTACAAGCATTCTATGATGCATGTGCCTGACAGAACATAGAGAACGAATGACAAAAACTTAAGTTGTTTTCACAGACATTAGTTAAAGAAGAAAAAATCTAGTACTGGTCTTTAGAACCAGAATCCATTTGTAGGTGGAGTACTATGTTAGAACTATTTAATGACAAGTACCAAACGTACTCTCGAGTGTTTAACTTATGAAAGAAAATCCAAGGCTAGAAACAAGGAGGACATGAACCCTTGGATGCTGCCATAGGTCGATACTATGCACTATTACATCGTTGTCCTGGCCATGGTTATNCTGGTTCTAAAGACCAGTACTAGATTTTTTCTTCTTTAACTAATGTCTGTGAAAACAACTTAAGTTTTTGTCATTCGTTCTCTATGTTCTGTCAGGCACATGCATCATAGAATGCTTGTAAATGATTCTGAGGATCAGCGTTGTATCCCCCTTCATTGCATGGGATGTTGTTCATATCTAATCTCTTAATCTTACTATCTTTCTGATGCTTTTTTGGAATTCTAATAGCCTCAGTTATGTCCAACATACTTTGAGTAGCGAGGAGGGGTTCATCTTGATCATCTCGTCCATGACATCTATGATGCCTATGTTGTTCCCTACTCTCCCTTCTTCTATGTCGTGACTCTCTAAAGTGCCCTCATCCCCTTTCCTTGTTGTTTCGTCTATGACTTCCACTTTGCCTACCTTTATCCCCATGGTCTTTTTCTTTATCACCACATCCAGATATTGAAGGAGAGGTTGAAGGAGATGATGAAGGTGAAGAAGAAGGAGAACCATCACCATGACAATGTCTGCTACCTTCTCTTCTGCGGTCTCAGCCCCGATCGCGATTGCGATCAGAATGTCCACCTTTATCATGAGTTCATGTCCCTTTTTCGGACCCTTTATGCCCATGGGTATCAGAACCTAGGTTATGAATAGTGGAATAAAAGTTCTAATACACAACCCCTTGGCCAAAGTCAAGGGGAGGAACATCCTTGTGTCGGCAACTGCCTAAGGTAGGTTCACCACCCTCATTTTCGCTTAAGACATGTGGGGCATCCTAGGACCAGTTACCCTTCAAAGACTTATGATGTCTCTCTTGTTGCAAGTCCCTTTGACATTATGCCTCTGTGGGATGGTATTCTCTCAAGTCATGGTTTTGCACAACGTATTCTACATATAAGTGCAACATGCCAATTCGTGTGAGATCATGAAGAAGCATGCTCGGGACTGAACAATCGGGAGGTAACGCTATGTTACCTTCTAAGTCTCGCCAATGTAGTTGTTCATCTTGATGGAGGATAAAGGTGAAGTTTGGTATATACTCATCAGGATGAATATATACCACTTGAACTTGTTGAGGGACTGGCAGATCAACGTCATGTGTATTACGCTGTTGACTATTTCCTGTTTCAAACCTAGGTAGTGAAGCGCTTCTGTACGAAGAAGGAGACATACTTGTCTATTCAGTGTGCAATATATTCTTGTTTATTATTTTCTCAACAACCCTAAGGGTTCATTCCAACGATGTGAATGATTTCCTATGTTCCAGTTAGCGAACAAACAACTAAGTCCCTAACAACGGTGCCAATGATGAGCGACGAGGCACCCGTATGCTCAACCATACGAATATGAGTGTTTCACGCACAATCCAGTTGAATTCCAAGGACTAAGTGCTTATGTGCCCTTGTGGAATAAGGATGGGTTAGTTGATCGTTGTCTTCCCAAGCTTACTTGTATGTCACGATTGTATGGTTAAGTAAGCTTGAGGCATATGATTTTTATAGCTTTTATGTTTTTATGTCCTACGTTAGTAGGAAAGGAGAGAGGTAACTAAGTGACTACTTTAAATTAACTACTCATTAACTAAGTTCTAACTAATCCTAACACCAGCATCCATTTCCACTTGCCGTACACATCCTGAACTAGTGCAACACTGCTAGGATTACCAAACGCTAATTGTTACTAGGTTACCAAACGTTACACGCATGCTCAAAGTGGTCGTGCTTGTGTAATTTAATAATTTTCTTAATTGATTAAAATGAATTGATGTGCTAATAACAGAAATGTAAAGTGCATAACATAAAATAAAATAAAATAAATGCATAAGAAAATAAAATAAAAGAAATGTGTAAGGAAACAAATCTCAAGTGCTGCAAGGATGAATCAAAGAGCTCATATTTATCACCATACACAAGGTGTGCTCAGGTACACAATGCTAGAATAAAAATCCATCCACACTTAGACCTCCTACTGCGGGCACTTGAAAAATACTCTAACTTTCAAATAGACTACCAGAGTTTCGCTGCTTGACTACTAAAAGACTTCCTTCCAATTGTGCACCTGGCCACTGTATTTATAGGCTTGGGAGCAACAACTCTAATAATTAGAGTAACCACTCTAATAATTATAAGAACTGCTAAAGTAACCGCTAGAGTAACCACTCTAATAATTAGAATAACTGCTAAAGTGACCGCTAGAGTAACCACTCTAATAATTAGAATAACTGCTAAAGAAACCGCTAGAGTAACCACTCTAATAATTAGAGTAACTGCTAGAGTAACCACTCTCATCAAACATGAGCTCAATAGCTTAAAGTGACACAAATTTAAATGTTTAAAATTCACAAATATGAAAAAACAAGGCAATAACTTTTTCTTGCCAAATGGGATTATTAATGCTCATATTTCGATGTTAATAAATGAGTTAAAACTAATGTGTTTGCTAACACACTTACTATATATTCACAAGGTTTCAACATATTATCATGATATAAAATCATAATGCATGTTTTACATTGGCTTATATTGTGTACTATTTTTAACTTTTTGTGTTGCATTTTGAATTATATTTATTGTGTTTATAATTTTTGGGACTTTAATTTTATGATGTAATATATTTATTTCACATTTCGAGTTACATGGTTTTTGCACTATAAATTGTGAGTCTTTAAATCTACTATACAATATGAATCCATCCACTACACAGGATAAATCTATGATGCAGGAAAAGAAATTTTAATTGAATCTTTAATCTACAATCAAATCCAAATCTATACTACATTAAATTAATAATAAAAATAATGATTTTTAGATGATGTAGGTTGGTTATAATAACACATCTATTTATTTTATCATTTATGCTAAACTACTAAAAATTACTTTTAAAAGATAATGGTTTTACCCTTTTACATAAAGGGACAAGATAGTATCCTTTAAGGTACTTGCACATTCTAAAAGAAGGTCTCTTTTTGGGGACTCCAACTTGTAGATAAAGCTCCACCAATTCAACAAGGTAGCCATTATTTATTCCTTGATGTTTGGCTAAGAAACCATAATAAACCTGGAAAACAATTAAGTTTTAGTAATGATCGCTAAACAATCTCAATGTTTTTAAGTTAGAAATGAATATTACCCTTTAAATATTCTAATTTGATTTTATTATGTATAACATAGCTTCCTTAGCTGAATACAGGACATGGAGGAATTCAAGCATTTGGATCTACATTACATTGATTAATAATTTTTATTTTTAATTAATATATTTGACGCATTTAGATTTTAAATTTTAGTTTTTCATTTCTATAAAAATCATTTTTAATAAATACGTTTAAAGATTTTTAATGTGGAAATGATATAGCTAAAATATTACACAAAAAGTTAATTATTCTATCATAGAAGTCAAATGAAAAAGTGCTGGACGAAAACATGCATTATAAAACATTGAAAACGAAGCATTAACACCTACCTTTGGCAGAAAAAGTAGTCGCCAAGGAAATAACGTTGAAGGAATCCAAGGTGAGACCAGATAACATTTACGTGGTAGCGCGTATTCATGTGGACAAGCGCCCAAACTGTTGCAGACGCACCACCACAATCCACAAAGTTGACCCACAGCGCTACGCAATCCACTCGCTTTGCCGCACATCAGCTACGAAAATTCCAAAGTCATACATTTACATTTAAAGACGCGCAAATATATATATATATAAAATAGCTCCTGCAACGGCAAACGCCAACCTCAGCAAAGAAACTGCAAAAGCATGCAACGACCGTTCGAACTCCGCGGTGGTGGTGGTGATTATATTTTAAACTTAATTACAAGTCATGGTCAAGTTTTTGGTTAGGTTACTCTCATAATAAATTTTAGCACATGTAATAGTTGAATCACGATGTTCAAACTACAAGTCATGGTCAAATCATAATCTTATTTGAGGCTCTGCTATGAATCATGGTTAAGATGCATTGGTCAAATCATAATCTCATTTTAGGCTCTACGATGAGTCATGGTTAGGTTGCATTCTACTTTGAACTTTATGATGAACCATGACAAGGTCATGGTCTTCAAACAATAAGAACTGACTAGGTTATGGGATCTCATGATGAGTTGTGATCCAGTCACGATACTATAGAATATGTTACCGCGAAATCTAGAAATATTGAATACTATCCGAAACTTAACGTCAATGTTAGATAACATTCAAATCAAGCAAAAAAAAAATGCATAATCAAACAATATTTAGATTAGGTAGACATATCAATTTGTGCATCATAGAAGAAATTATAAATAAATTTAAATAAAAGTTACAATTAAATATAATATTATATAGTATCAAACTTCTTTAAAACCCTAATATTTTACAGTTTAGTCATTTTAGTGACACTATTATCATCTATATTCAATAATTTACATTGCAAAGTGTCCACACATTTTTGGAAAATACCCTGTCTCTAATTACTACAATATACTCTGGATTTAGAAAAACTACCTTACACTTTGCTCATGCTACTTTTACTTTTTTTCAATTTTTTTGTTTTCTGTGCAAGATCTTCTTTTGTAATATCTTCATTTTATCCAAATGTTTTCTCTTTTCAAGTTACTACAATTGTATAGAATTTTTCCTTAAGTAGTTGAATCACTGAATTTTACAATAATTCAATGTAATTTATCATCTTTAAATCCTATACAGTAAGCATCTGAGATTATATTACGAAAGATGGAGAGATGCATTGTTTTTGTTATGATATCATGAACAAAATTTTTTAAATAATCTTTTTCATGTGAACTTTCTAGAACCCTAGCAAATTGGATATTTTCAACTCTTTTTCTTCTTTTTTCTTATTCCATCATTAAAGTACACAAAACTTTAACACATTCAAAAATTGCTTCAACAATTATTTTTTTCCTTGTAATTGTATCACATATAGTTTCATAATTTTATTCAAAGTTTAAACTTTTATCCATTATTTTTTTGCTTTGTAATCCATTCTAGTTTCACTTGTTATTGTGTCATCATAGCTTCTAGCTAATTAGACATTGCTTCTTGCTTTATATCTATGATGTCCATGGTATGAACAAGACTTTTAAAATCACTATTTACTTTGTAGCTGATGAGCGGCAAGTATACCGTATGCTCAAGCATATGAATCACTAGCGTTCACTCAGCGATCTGGTCGAATTTCATAGACTTTAGCTCTCTAAGTATACTGGTTTCTAGGAGGTGAATTTGACCATTGCAATCGTTGTCTTCTCAGTTCCACATGTGAAGTGCAAGTGTATGGTTAAGTGTAACTAAGGCATCTAATTTTTATCATTTCATCTTTTATGGTTTAATCACCTAAATGTTGGAAATAAATTAAATTTAATATGTAATTAATCTAGTTACTAACTAACACTTAACTAATCCTAACATAGGCATCCGTTCCCACTTTCCATACACATCCTGAACACATTATAGCGCCACTAGGTTGCCAAGCGTTAAGCACTACTAGGATTACCAAGCGTTAAACATATGCTTGAAGTGGTCATGCTTATGTTTGCTATTTAGTCAATATTAATTACTTAGTTAAAATTCATTAAATTAAATTTCATGAATATTAAATGCATGGGAAAAACATTAATCTATTCCAAGTGCTATAAGGTTTGATCAAAAAAGCTTATCTTTATTGCCATTCACACTGAGATGCTCAAGTACATCAGTGATCAAATAAAGATATGTAAAATCTTTTACTCCTACTATAGGCACTCAAAAATATTATTAGGGTAACCCCAAGGTTGGCTTTTGAAGCATAGATTTCAAAACCTCCTTCAATGTGATTTGTTTGAGGTAGGCATTCATTAGGGTAACCCCAAGGTTGGGTCTTGGCCTTGGTGCCTCATCTTGGTGTGACCATTCTATCTCAGCCGCTTCAAAAATCTATCTAATAGATTCCATTTTAGGCTTCTCCCAAAGAGGTCCCATTGTGTGGGTTTCTGCTACCTACTCCTGGGGTTGTTCTTGGTCCCTTTCAATTCTTGGTCATTTTTCCCTTAATTGGGATAGTTCTTCCTCCTATGAGTGCTTTCCTTTTGACACCATCTGTGGTCACAACAAAGCCAAGGATTAGCATGTGATGTGTAACTTATATCCTTTAAGTAACTTATCTTGTCTAATAATTACACTTTGGCTAGGTAATGATTATGGCAGATTGATTATTTTAATATTATTTGGTTTAGAAGATCGCCAAAGTTTGTTGGAAGAGTTTAACTTTCATAAATTGATCTTTTTAATGTTAGTTTATTAGTTAAACCTTTGTGAGAGTTAGAAAAATTTTGAAAAAATTTCTATCAAAAACCTAAGGCTTGTGGCCCCCACGATGTAGAGGTTACCTTTGATAACTACAAGATTGAAGAATGGGATTAATTAGACAAACAGTTTAGAAGGTATGGCTCTTGGAGATTTCTAGGCTTTGGAAAATTCAAAAAATCCCTCCCTCCCCCCTCCCCTCATTTGAGCTCAAATGCTAAAAAATGATAAGTGTGGCATTGTATTTATAGGATTTTTATTCTGTGTTGATGGGATCCTGTCGATAGGGTCAGATCCAAAGATGGGACCCCGTTAATGGAGCTTATAACAAAAATTTTTCACATTGAAAAATATGAGAAATAGAGAGAGTTAGAGAATGAATTTGGGATCTTCAAAGAGCCTAAAAAGTTGTGAACACGATGAAATGCTTGAAGAGGGCTTAGATTATTCACAAAAAAAGGAGTTTTAGTTAGAGAATGAATTGGAAGGAGAAGGGCCATTAAGGAGCACATAGCTGGATGCAACCAGTCGGGAATGTGGAAGGATTTGATTGCAAAAATGCCCAAGGATATGAAACTTAACTAGCCTAACCAAGAGAAATGTAAGTGGATCCTCCAATAGTAGGCTCATGCCCTATTCACCCTTGCATATCCTTAAACTAAGGAGTCCGTGGACCTTGCGGTTGATTAATGATTATGGAAAGTTAAGGACCCAATTCGAGAAGAATCCACTTAAGAATTTTGACACGTCAAACTAAGACATTGAACAAGACATGGAGAATCGAGAATGAGGTGAATTATGGGAAGCATTGGTGGATGATGAGAGAGAGAGAAGAATGGAGTTCTAGATCATGGTCATGTGAAGTCTCTTGTGGATTTTGTGGTTAAATGACCTGATAAAGTCCATCCTTAGTCCAAATCAAAACCAACCTCTTTCAGTGACTTTGCATCAATACTCTAAGACAAGTCCACCCTCTTGAGACACAAGAATACTCCCATAGATCAATCACCGTTCCTAAAAGAGTAGAAAAGAGAATCATGAAGTGAGATGAGCCTTAGTTAGAGAAGAAGAAGCTTGATGTTGCAAATGCTGAACTCAATGTTCTCAAGGAGTGATTCACAAATTAGAGATCAATAGTTAAGAACCTGGCCAAGAGAATAAATGACTATGAGGAGCTATAGAATGCACTTAGAATGTTTGATATTGAACACAAATATTTCATTGCTTGGTTTGTTAATGTGAATGAGCTATTTCCCACAATGCCTTGTCCATGGGATATTTCCATTTTGGCCTGCATTGGTGAAGCAACATGGATCGTGAATGATCCCCGAAGTAAGAAGGAGAAGATGAAGGCATTTTTGGAGGCCTTCTATCTTCCATCAAAAGTTACAGTTGCAACAAGACAACCACAACCACCTCCTCAACAACCGCATGCACCTGAACCAGGAGAAGGTTCTTCAGAGCCTTAGAAGCCTCCACTGCTTGGCATTGTCTACTTTTCTTCATCGTCTTTAGGATATCTAAGGAGTTGTGTTGTAATTGTTTACCATGGTATTCAATTTTGTTGTCCAAAACACAAATTTTTGTAATGATTGTAAATCTCATACTTGGGCACTTAGTTTTTGTCATGTTTGTTTTGTGTGTTTATAGTTAGTTAATAATCCTATATCTTCCCAAAATTTTGTAAAGAACTTATTTCTCCTTTGTTCACTTGAGGATGAGTTTTCATCTAGTCATGGAGGCATGAGGAATCATGTTGTTGGGCTACATCAATAGCATTAACATGATCTCGTCGATGTAGAGTTTGCTATGTTGATGTATACCTATCAATGTGGCATCCTATTTTTTCCTATAAATGTGTGCCTACCCACCACATTTATGGTAATATTTCAGTTAGTTGTAGTGAATCTCTTGCATTATTTCCTCCCAAAAGTTAGAATATTTTCTAAGTGCCCGTAGTAGGAGTCAAAGAGTGTACAAATATTTATTCGAGCATTGATGTACTTGAGCACCACAATGTGAATGGCAATAAAGACAAGCTTTTCTACTCAAACCTTGTAGCACTTGGAATAGATTAATGTTTTTCCCCATGCATTTAATATTTATGCAATTTACTTTAATGAATTTTAACTAAATAATTAATATTGACTAGATAGTAAACATAAGCATGAAGACTTCAAGCATATGTTTAACGCTTGGTAATCCCAGTAGTGCTTAACACTTTGTAACCCAGTAGCACTATAACATGTTCAAGATGTGTACAGAAAGTGGGAAAGAATGTCTATGTTAGGATTAGTTAAGTGTTATTTTGTTACTAAATTAATTAGATTAATTACATATTAAATTTACTTTTTTTTCCAACACTTAGATGATTAAACTATAAAAGATGAAAGGCGATTAAGTATGATGGGAGAATGTAAAAATTTCCTTGGATTTCAAATCAATCAATCTAAAGAAGGAACTTTCATTTGTCAAGCCAAATATGTCAAAGATCTTCTTCTAAAATTCAATCTAGCCAATGTGAAGGTTAAGAATACTCCCATGGTTGCAAATTTTAAACTTACCAAGAATGATCAAGGTAAGCTTGTTGATCACAAGCTTTATAGAGGTATGATAGGCAATTTTTTTTATTTAACTACTAAAAAAACAAATATTTCTTTAAGTGTTGGAATGTGTGCTAGATATTAGGCCACCCCAAAAGAATCTCATTATAAGACAGTTAAATGAATATTTCATTATTTAAAAGGTACTAACTAGGACCTTTGGTATACAAAGGACTCTCCTCTTGATCGTGTTAGATATTGTGATGCAAACTGGGAAGGTTGTTCGAATGATTGTCGTAGCACAAGTGGAAATTAATTTTTTCTCAGATGAAGCCTTGTCTCTGAGACTACCAAAAAGCAAACCTCTATAGCACTTTCTACAGTAGAAGCTTAATATAGCTCAACTGGAAGTTGTTGTGCTCAACTTCTATGAATGAGAGAAACCCTTAAAGATCTAGGTGTCCAATCACAATCTACGCCTATCTTTTGTGACAACAATGGTGCTATAAATATGACCAAAACTCTAGTTCATCATTTTTGAACCAAACACATTGAAATTCTTCATCACTTTATATATGAACATACTCAATGGGGGCACATAAAACTAGAGTTTATTGGGATTGCAAATCAACTAGTTAATGCTTTCACGAAACCCCTTGACAATCAATGCTTAACTTCTCTATGTAAAGATATGTGTATAGGACCCTATCCTCTCTAGTAAGTTCTCTTTCACTTGTATCTTTTTTTTTTCTCTTAAACAAAAACAAAAAAATCTTGGTACATTTTTTCTCTCTTACACATTTTTAGGGGAGGTTCTACTTCATTCCTTTTTGTTATTGTCCAAAAAGGGGAAGAATTTTTGAGATGTCCTTTTGGTAACTTAAAAAAATTTAGGATATATGACTTCATAATTTCTAGAAACTACTAACCCATTTTCTTACGTTTTGGACATCACCAAAAAGGGGGAGATTGTTGACCTTTTGGTATCTCAAAACCTTAAGGAAAATGGAGAATATAAGATGTTGTGAAGTGTGGTGATTTTGGAGGACATGAAGGAGAGCTCAAGAAATGAAATCTATAAAGAGATGTCAAAGTGGTAATAACTAGGACTTACCAGACATGAATGAAGACTCAAGAAATGAGAGCTACAACAAGATGTCAAACAAGAAAGCTTGGACAAGGACTTCATTAGAAAAGTGGGACCAAGGAAAAAGAGGATGACTACAAGAAATTCAAGATGCTCCAAGGGTTGAGAAGAAGTCAAATTAACAAAAAGAAGCTTTGGAAATTAAGAGTTCAAATGCAAAGAAAATGTCTTTCAGAAATAGCAGACATATCCTATCAAGAAAAGACATCTCCCTAATGTAGAAGACGTCTTGGCCGAAATCAAGGATGCCCAAAAGAAGACATCTCCTAGAAATAGGAGATGTCTCCTTTTAAGAAAAGATGTCTCCTCAAAGACATCTCCCATGAAGAAGAGACGTCTCCCCGAAATGGAAGTCTGATGGAGAAAAACATCTCAATCTCACAGAAGATCTCTCTAGTAACCATTAAATAGCAGTTGCACTAATTCCAAGGTGATTTGAGAAAATCAAGGCTATAAGAAAACTTCACTCACTTGGACAAAAATAAAGTTTTAATATACAAGTGTCAATATCAAGTAATCATTATAAACTACATTCTATGGAATTTGTACCTCATCGTTCCATCATTTGTATTGTAATAGTGATTACATTGTATTATGCTTCAAAGTACAAGGACTAATAAATTAGTTGCATCCTTCCCTTGTAATTTATTTTTCTTTCTTGTTGTCCCGTTGGGGTTGATGCACTTTTTGCAAGAAGGCATTGTCATTGAGATTGTTGGGACCTAGCTAGGTTGAGTAGTTGGTGCAATGTCACAACACTCTGGAGCGGAAATCAATTTGTAAAGGTTGTGGGATTCTTGAAACCACATTTTAAGCTTGTTTGGACCTAGTTGTGTTGAGTGGATTCATGGTGACTAATCAGTCCAAAGTAGAGCTTAGAGCTATACAGGGTATGGTACCCTTCAAACCACATTTTGAGAGAAACAAAGTCTAGAGGTGTACAAGTGATCTACCCTCCAAGTGTGAAGTACCCAAGTTGGGGAACCATGTATTTTTGGGTGTGGTTTTTATGTTAACTAATTTTTATTGGGGAACTTATTCATCCCCCCCTTCTAACTTCTATGATCTTCAAAACCATTTACAAAGCTAGTTAACTTTTGTGTTGCTTCCATATACCAATTACAAGTGTCATAGAATAAATTCATATAACTTCCATATTGCTTTTGAATTTGAAATATATGTGATATGACATTTTCTAGTTAACTTATTTTATTTAAATATTTTTTAAATAACCACTAAGCATTATCCACTTGGTGGCTGGAAGCAACATGCAAGAAATATATGTGACGTTGCATGATATCAATTAATTAACTCATTTTATTATTGTAGACTTTTTTATAAAAGAATCATTAAGCACATATAATTAGAAGCAACATAAAAGATTCCATACATGATTTTCATATCGTTTTTAGAAGCTATGTGGATGTTATACGACATGAATGTGAATTGTTTCATCATAGTTCTTTGTAGAATCATCAAACAACATCTAGTTAATGATACAAGTAATAAAAAAAATTCACATCATATATATATAATATTTGAAAGAGGAAATATTATTTAATTTACATTGAAATTATTATTATTATATTATCAATGAAATTGAAGGATGAAATCAAGGTGATGATATTTGATGAGTTATGAATCTGTCACTCTGATATCAGATATTCGGTATTGGAGCCTTGATATTAGATACCTGATATTGGAGCCCAAGAAGCAATGTTGAATATCCAATATCATCTTCTATGTTCTAGATTATAAATACATCACCTGGGTTCAACTAAGCAATAGAGAAAATAGTTTTACTTTTAGTTTTTATTTAGCTTTTTCATAGATTGTTATTTCCTAGTGCATGCCCACAATGTGATGTTTGTAATTGTATGACACCTTTGTTCGAGTGTGACATACTTGGACATGTTACATGACTAGAAATAAAGATCAAGATTACTCCCATCATTGTAAAATCCACTTAGATTATTATTATCATTTAATTGTTCAATTATTTACTATTTTATTTAGTTAATGTTCCAATTATTTCTATTTACTTTTCCTGTCATTAAGTGAACAACCTCAAGCATGGGCTCCATATGCTCATTTCCATCCTTACTACAAGCAAGGACCACATTCAACTGGTACAAGAAATTCTAGAGGAGATGGAGAAAGTCCTAAAACAAGGAGGGCCTCAAGGCTTATGACCTCCTCTAAACCTAGAAAAGATAGATCAAGGAACCATGAGAGGAGATATTTGGGCCATGGCAATTTTCCCAGTTCGTCATCTTCCGCTTCCTCTTCAACGTCTTGTTTTGATGAAGATGAACGTAGGTATAGAGATAGAGCTCCACTAAGGGGTTAAGATGATGATAAAAATAAAACGCAAGGGTAAGATCAAAGACATCAAAGTGAGCATAGGCAAGATCATCAATATCAAACAAATAGAAATACAGATTCTCACCACAACATGTTTGATGAAGATGAACCTTTGTTGGCTACTAGGTACCTAACATAGATTAGGGAGGTAGTTTAAATACCCCAAAGGCATCAGAAGGATATCCACATCAAGAGACTTTATATGAACAACATTCCTAAATTTAGGGGAGGCTTTAATTCTAATGCACAACATCACTTACAAGCCTTCTGTGATGCCTACACCTTGCAAAATATTGAACATAAGTGGCAAAACATTAAGCTCTTTCCTAGGACACTAATAGACAAAGCTAGAATTTGGTATAGATCATTGGAACTAGATTCCATCCACTGATGGTTCAAAATGTCAAAGCTCTTCAACAAAAAATACCAAACCTACGCAAGAGCATCCAACTTGAGAAAACAAATCCAAGGATGGAAGTACGAAAAACATGAATCCTTGGATGTGGCCTTGGATAGATACTATTCTCTACTACATAGATGTCTAGGCCATGATTTCTCTCAAAAAAAGAAACTTTTCCACATTATAGATGGGCTTCATAATCAACCGAGGAAGACCCTTTGGGATTTATGCCCAAGGTCAATTATAAGAACTGAAAGCCCATCAGATACAAAGCCCAATAGAATGGGTGGCAAAATAAGGAGAACTATGTAAATAAGAGAATGTAGAGGAATATAACTAGGATCCAACTCTTCAAAAGAAAAGGGTCCATATCTATGATGAGGAAAAAGAGGTAGCTCTCAATGAGGTGATTTCACAACAAACCTTACCAATACAAAAGTCTATTGATGAGCTTGAAGTAAGGATAGAAAAGATGTGGGAGTTGATGAATGACAAAGTAACAACTTATATGAAAACCACAAAGGAGAGGATAACATAACAAAAATCGAGTGATCAAAACAAGAAGAGAAAAACAAACTAAGAAACCAATAGGAACACTTATAGGCAAAAAGGGAAAGTCACTGTAGAGGAAGAGGCTATAGACTCAACCATAAAAGAGGATGATGGATGTGACATTTTCCTATATGACCATCCAAAGGGCTATTGCCTAGCCATGTTACATCTACATGAGTATTCAGCTTTTACTTTGAATCCCAAGTTCATACAAAAGCAAATGCCTAGGAAATTACCTATTTCACAAGGTAATTATAGAAAGTCCTACAACTAACTGTAGTATCCTAGTGGGACTTCTTATTAGCCTCAAAACTACTATCAAACGTAATGGCAAAACCCATAGTCGTGGGGGAGGCCATCATCAAACCAACACTACCCTTACTTCCAACTAAACCTGTATGGATATTACATTCAACAACCTATTTTCCCAACTAGTTCTACTTCCTCTACCTCAAATCACTACTACCACTCTCTTAAATATCATCAACCCACAACATCTTTTGAAGGATCACCACCTCACACCTCTTATCCTTTGTCATATCCTCAATATTCTCATACTTCCATTCATCACATGTCACCACCAACAACATAGGAAGGTTTGGCACCACCACATCAATAGAAAAATGCCACTTGTGCTGTGAACATACACAAAAATGATGATGCTAGTAGATCTTCACTATAATCTCAAAAACATTCCTTCTTTAGGATGGTTTCCACACACAAGCACAAAACTTGTAACCCTACTAGCACATCAAAACTAGCATAAAGCCAATCTGGTGCAACACCCTTCCATGTTGAAACGATGTCTCCTAATCATACGCAAAAGCAAACAACCATTAGCACTCTAGCACAAGACATAAATGATAAACTTATCACTATGGAGAGACAGAAGAATCCTTGCATTACTACTAATAATAATAGGTGTAGTTGTGAGCCAAAGGTTCAAAATATTAACACAACCCCTATACCAACTTAACATAAAGTTCAAAAACAAGTGTGTAAGTAAAAACTAGTCTACGCAGTAGCCAGTAAACCAGAAGACACCCAGTGGCTTGGAAATAAGAGTGCAAAACCATTTAAAAGATACATGGAACTAGCCAATCCACTTCTTAGCTCTTGTCTCACTTTTACACTTAGTCGTGGGGAGATGCCCCATCCTAAATCAGGAACTAATATGTGTTTTTTACCTTTTTTCTTTTAAAATTTTTTTATCATTTTTCTATTTGATGAGAGTAGCTACTCTAATGGTTACTCTAGCAGTTACTCTAATTATTAAAGTGGTTACTTTAGTAGTTATTCTAATTATTAGAGTGGTTACTCTAACGGTTACTCTAATTCTAATTATTAGAGTAGTTACTCTAGCAATTACTTTAGTAGTTATTCTAATTATTAGAGCAGTTACTCTAATTATTAGAGTAGTTGCTCCCAAGTCTATAAATACAGTGCTCAAGCGCACAATTGGGGGGAAGTCTTTTAAGAGTCAAGTAGTAAAACCCTTGTAGTCTATTTGAAAGTTAGAGTATTTTCCAAGTACCTGTAGCAGGAGGTCTAAGTGTGGATGGATCTTTATTCGAGCATTGTGTACCTAAGCATACC
>MNCI01014010.1:442944-457541 GCA_015680685.1 Gnetum montanum
TGTACTGAGAGACAGACTCATTGAAAGAGTCCACGATCCCTATCATTTCCCCAATTGAGACATTAGGGCTTGGCGTCATGAAAAGCTCTAGGAGGCCTGCATCATCCAGGCAACGAGTGAGGGACGGCGGGGCTTTCTTACGTAACCACTTCTGCGCCTTCTCTACTCCCCCGAACTTCATCGACAAAGTCGTCTCAATTCGTCCGGTTGTCACAGGGTCCCCACCCGAAGGTTCATCAACTGTTAAAACAAGTTAAAACAATCACATCGGTCTCACCCCAAACAGTTGAATGAATCCACTAACGCATTTAATAAATGCCACTACTCACCGTTAGTGGTAGATTTTGAGGTACTGCCAAAACTATGAGGGAAGACCGGTCCCTCATCTATCCAGTCCTTGTGTAGCCATCCACGGGCTTTGCACATCGCAAAGGCTCTAGAAAATTGCTCATGGAAGCAGACCATCGAACCCTTTGTTTGAGCTAGTACGGCCCCACGAAGAGTGGGAGCCGTCATAAAGGCCTCTAGAGTTATGCGAGTGAGGGCTATCCTTTCGTCCTCAATTAGAGTCCCATCTGGGTTAGTCTTTGGCCTGCAAATAAACGCATGTTAAAACAGAAATTAACATCAAACGACGATCGATGAAGTAAGAAAGTCAAATGGTCTTACCTGGTTATTTTGTACACTGTGCTAGGAGGATTCTGAAACAGGGTGTGCGCGCGGGTAGCTATAAACAAAGTGTTGTTAATATAATCCAACCCTGGTGGCAACAGCTCCCACACACATGCTAACGGACGTGTTGACTTGGGCCCGTGAGTATTACCATCTTTATCAACAAACAGGCCCTCGTCAATGTCTTCCATGAAGACCACAACGCCCTATGCGACTCCCGGCAATAATGCATCAACTACACTGCGCGCAGTCACCTCATCAAAAAATGACCACATAACCACCTCAAAATTGGTTAACAGGAAGGCCAGAAATTCGTCGACGCCTTCCCTGAACCAGACTCCCTTATTATCCACAGTTAGAGCTGGGGGAAGATCACCATCCTGAACGGGTCCAGCCCACGTTAAAACCCTGACGAGCTCAACCACTATGAGGAAACGTTTACTGTCCCTGCAACCAATTGCAATAAAATGAAAGTTCACATCACAGCAAAAAAATCAAGAAATAAAATAATTGTTCACGCCCAGCGTATACGCTATACACAGCGTATACGCCCGCCAAACCACTTCGAAAAACACAACTTACGCACCAGCGTGTATGCTGTACGAAGCGTGTACGCTGAACAAAACAGCACGATTCGAACGTAGCGTATACGTTGAACTTAGCGTATACGCCAGGCGAATTGTTACATAAAAGCACTTAAACCCAGCGTATACGCTGCAAAACACAGCGTCTACGCTGACGCCTGACCCCCCCACAGCGTATACGCTGGCAAAGCCCTCAGCATATATGCCTAAACCTGCTGTCAGCATCAACAGACTACGCCAAAAAGTAATTAGCATGCCAGAGCCAGACACGTACAGCGTATACGCTGAACAAACCCTCGGCACATACGCCCTCGCAAAACACGATTTAGGCCAAGAAAATACGCCAAATAACAGGCCAATGAAACGGATGACAGTCTATGCCACGCAGTGACACGGGCGTGCATGCCAAAGAAACCCTCAAACCCTCTACGCTCGATCGTCTACGCCAAGAAATGTAAACAATAACAGAGACAGAGATCAAGGCTTACCCGTGAGGCATCACGGGCCACTCCGACATCTTCGACCTAGGCAGGCCCTGCAGCATCGCCTCTATCTCTTCGACAAAGGTTAGGTCAGAACCCTTCCTCCCCTAGCCTTCCACTTCCTTGCCCTTGCCCATCGTAAAGTGTTTACGCTGACTGTCTAAGTGCACGCTGGGCGACTGTCTTCGGGTTCGGCGTCTACACTGGGTTTAGTCTGGCGTCTACGCTTGGGTCTCTTGGCGTTTACGCTTAGGAAGATCACACTTACGCTCACACAGGTCGCACCTTATGCTATCACTGTTGAAAACAGAAAACAAATGGACTCCTCATCCTTTATATAACGCACATTGACGCTGACACCGCCGCCGCTTACGCCGCCATCGTTCCGTTTTTGCCGTTTTGCCTTTTTTTTCCTTCTTTCTTTGCCGAAATCTACCCAAAAAAATTATTAAATTTTTTTTTTAAAATTTAATGTGAGACAGTATTACGTCCTGGTTCCTCCATGGACCCCGTTTTACACGTTCGCTTAAATTACAACCAATGGCCCTGTATGGCCTTAAACTGCCATTCTCCCCATCCGTTCTTGGCCCGGTATGGCCTTAAACTGCTATTCTCCCCATCCGTTCGTGGCCCGGTATGGCCTTAAACTACCATTCTCCCCATCCGTTCATGGCCCGGTATGGCCTTAAACTGCCATTCTCCCCATCTGTTCGTGTCCCGATATGGCCTTTAACTACCACTCGCTGCCCGGTAAGGCATAAAACTGCCATACGTCCAGGTGTGACGATAATCCACCGTTATACACGTACACACAGTCTAAAATCGTCAGAAGACACAGAACAACCCCTTTGCTCATGCAACTCTCGGTTTATTGGCAGGGATGAGCCCAATGGACTGCCAACGCTTAATTGCACCGTTAACCATCGATGGACCATATGGCACCATTACACGGGACTTCGACATAAACTTCATCAACTCAAGTCCGTCAATGGGCGATGCGGTCATAGCCTCAACACAGCAAACAACAGATGACTATGAAGGCATGACAAAATTTCTTGACATAGAGGCCGAAAACATCACTAAAGACCCGTTAGCTGAAACCCCCATTACTATGCCTGATGGGGAAGTTAAAATATTGAAATTAAGCACGCTATTACAACCATGCATGGCTCAAGACATTCAGAATGTGCTTAGGGAAAACATGAAAGCATTCGCTTGGTCTTATACGGACATGCCCGGACTAGATCCTAGGATTATCCAACATAACATCATTCTTGACCCAAAACTAAGACCGATAAAACAAAAAGTGCGAAAAGTTAGACCCAAGGTGGCGTTGGCAGTTCACAATGAGGTCACTAAGCTTTATCAAGCTGGTTTCATTCGGGCTGTTGATTATGCCGAGTGGGTGTCAAACATGGTCATCGTCCCAAAGAAAAATGGAAGCATTCGCTTATGCATCGACTTCCGTGACTTAAACGTAGCAACCATAGAAGATGACTTTCCCCTACCCAGCATCGATCAACTCATTGATTCGACTGCCGGACATGCCTTATTGTCGTTTATGGATGAATTTTCGGGATATAACCAAATACGCATCAACCCTGAACACCAACTTCGAACTACCTTCATGACACCATGGGGAACTTTTTGCTACACTATGATGTCATTCGGTCTCAAAAATGCTGGGGCCACGTATCAAAGAGCCATGACATTTATCTTTAGTGATTATATGTTACGGTCGCTCAATGATTACGTGGATGACATAGTAGTCAAGTCAAAGACAACCGAACAGCATGTACAAGACCTCGACCTAGTCTTAAAACGTTGTTTAAAATATGAGCTAAGACTTAATCCAAAAAAATGTGTTTTCGGCATCAAAACAAGCAAGATGCTCGGATTCATAGCCTCTGAAGCAGGGATACGAGTAGACCCCGATAAGGTAAAAGCCATTACCAACCTGAAACCACCCGGTAACCTTACCGAGCTTCGAGGTTTACAAGGTCGATTACAGTTCATCAAGCGCTTCGTAGAAAAATTGACAGATAAATTAAAACCTATGAACCACCTATTGCGTAAAAATGCCCATTTTGAATGGACTCCGCAGTGCCAGGAAGCCTTCGAAAATATCAAGACAGCACTCGCCCGACTGCCTACGGTTTACCTGCCCCAAAATAACAAACCGTTTTACATCTACCTTGCCACTTCAGAGTTGTCCATCGCGTCTATGCTCTACCAGAAATGAGATGACAGAACTGAAATCCCTGTATACTACTTGAGCCATGCCTTAGTTGCCCATGAAAAGAAGTACAATGACGTGGAGAGGTCATGCTTAGCTCTAGTTTTTTCTCTAAGAAAATGGCAACATTACCTCTTCCGTAATCAAGTTTATGTAATCTGTAAGGACAATGTACTGCGAGCCATAACAGGAAACATATACGAAACAAATCGAATAGCCCGATGGAAGGCCATGATAGCTAAGTTTGACCTGTACTACGTAGCGCAATCATCAGTCAAAGGTCAAGCCATAGCGAATCAAATGGCCGCATCACCAACGCATGACCAAGCGATCATAGAGCCTGAATTCCCCGACGAAAGTATAAACATGATAGACATAGTGCCTGACGACTACGATGTTATTTTAAACTTTGATGGAGCATCCACCTCTCGAGGAGGAAGTGCGGCCGCCGTAATCACCTATCCCTCCGGGGAGATCCGACCCTTTGCTTATCGTTTCAACTTTCACTGTACTAACAACGTGGCAGAGTATGAGGGTCTCCTTAGAGGTCTCACAGCAGCATTGGCTTCAGACATCACGCGCCTGGTAGTCAGAGGGGATTCACAATTGGTTGTAAACCAAGTCACGGATGTCTACACGTGTAAAGCTCAACATTTGCAACCATACTGTGACTTGGCGAAACATTTAATGAAATGATTCGAAAACGTTGATGTGCAACATGTCTCCCGCAACAATAATACCGTAGCAGACGCGTTAGCCACACTAGCGTTAAATATATCGCCAGACATGTTCCATGCCTTGCCGAGCTCCGTAACTAACTGCGATGAACCAATAATCTCCGACATGTTGCCGATCTCATCTGTTAGTACAACATACGCGATACAATGGTACGACGATATAAAAGAGTACCTTCTACGCGGCGAAGCACCACGACATCTAACCAATGCGCAAAAAGACGCTGTGCGAAAACGTTCTAGACAGTACACCCGAGTGGGAGACACACTGTGTCGTAGGTCCTATGAAGGTATATTGCTAACATGCGTGAGTAGTACCGACGCACAAACCATTGTTGATCAGGTACATGAGGGGCTATGTGGGGGACACATAGCACCAAAAGCCATGGCCACGAAAATAAGACGCTTAGGCTACTATTGGCCTTACATGGAAACGACTGCACCTCCAAAGTCAAAACATGTAACATTTGTCAAAAACATAGTAACTTAATACATGTACCACCAACCGAGTTGCACACAGCACAGATAACATGGCCTTTTCAGAAGTGGGGATTGGACCTCATCAGCCCGATAACACCCTCGTCTTCCACAGGGCATAGTTTCATTATAACCGCGACAGAATACTTTACGAAGTGGGTAGAAGCAGCTCCCCTTCGAAAGACGACTTCTAAACATGTGTGCAACTTTATCCTAAAAAACATTGTAACCCGTTTTGGCATTCCCATGACAATCATCACCAACAACGGGCCACAATTTAGTAGTGCTGAAACAAAAACCTTTTGCGACAGTTTGGGGATTAAGCATTCATTTTCTTCCCCTTACTATCCTTAAAGCAATGGGCAAGCAGAACCAACGAACAAGACAATCATAACAATACTTAAGAAAATGCTAACCCAAAGCAAAAGGAAATGGCACGAGCAACTAAAATACGCACTATAGGCATATCGCACTACACACCAGGCGTCCATAGGTAAAACTCCATACAGTCTCGTTTATGGCTCAGAAGCTGTTTTACCTTTGGAATTACAGGTACCATCGCTAAGGATCACACTCTCCGGACTCCTCGATGACGAGCAAAACAACGAGCTAAGGCTCATTGACCTCGACTCGGTAGAAGAAGAACGTGCACGCGCACTCGATTAGATCGACTGGTACCAAAAGCAACAACGACAGCGACATCGGCATGACATTAACAAGCGCCCAATCCACGAAGGCGACCTCGTACTCAAAGCTATTCGGGAACACCCGGACAAATTCTCAGCCAACTGGGAAGGGCCTTACATGGTCATCAAGGCATTCGATAATGGTGCATTCAAGTTAGCTGACACCGAAGGGAACGAGCTCGCTAATCCGACAAATCATTTGTACCTAAAACTGTTCTATGTCTAAACACAAGCTCAGGTACGTGCAAGTCCTGAAATCATGACTATAAACTGATACCACAGCAAGTCCTAGAATCACGACTATAAACTGATACCACAGCAAGTCCTGGAATCACGACTATAAACTGATACCACAGCTCGTCCTGGAATCATGACGATAAACCGATACCACAGAACAGTCCTGGATTATGACATAAAACTAACCCACAACAGTCTGCCAAGACTATAAACTGGCAAGTTCACATCCAACTCGGCAATCCACCGCCACAATCATCCATCAGCTTCACTGCATCGCTTGACATCAATACTGCCATCATCTACATACAGGGCCTGCCATCCTTCAACATCTCTGTGTCATCGGCCGCCATGTAAGTCTAAGCTCGTCTATTCACTCACGATTTTCTTGTCTCCTTGGCGTTGTGTTTGCAGGATGACACCCAGAAGTGTCGTACAAGAGTGCACTTCAGCATGACCAGCAAGATAAGACACTGTTTGCAGCATACATGGCAAAACTGAATCAAACCGTTAACCAGTACATCCCCATTCACTGATAAAACTCCCCTATCCATTCACCAAAACATTTTATCCCGACATCCCCTTGACACACTCGGTACATTTGAAACACTGTACTGCTTTAAAGCAGCTGCAACACACCGCATAGCACCTGCACATGAGTACACAGGCAAAGCAAAGTTTACAACGTAAAAAAAAAAGAGAGACCTCTGGCATTTCCCATACAAGCCCCAGGCGGGAAGGCAGTTATCTCAAAACTAAGTACTCATGTCCAATGTGCTCAAAGAACATCTAGTTGCATGGCTTTGGCTCCCCGCCAGCAGGTTCCCCTTGAACACTAAACATGGGCCCTGCTCTCCCAAAGAATGTAGCACATCCTCCCGTGGCTTTGGCCTCGCCAACCGGTCCTCTTGAAAACTAACCAAGAGCCTTGTTCTACCAAAGAATGCACATCGCATGCCTGTACTCCGAGTCTGCTACAAAAATGGCTAAGGCACGGATCAGCATGCCACATACTGAAACATCCCCTGTCCACACAATTCCTTAGGCAGTCGCCAATCCCTATCCTCCCATCAGCTACAAATTCCGCATTCCCGATCCCATGTACTATTGAACACGGTGCGATGACGTCTCGTCCAAGTAGCAGCAGACAACGTTTCTATCGAGTTGCTTGTGGTGTTTTTCATTTCTTTGTCGACGCCTCTCGGGTCGATTCCTCCAAGCGTCAACAAAGAGGGGCCAATGAAACACCACAAAGTTCGGAGCTTAGTACTTGTCCGACCCCAAACAAGACCCTGGAACTCACAAACGACGTCGGCTGCATGATTGCAACACTTAGTTTTTGCTAAGTATATGGGGCCAGCGTATATACACACAGCGTATACGCATGGTGTATACGCCCGGCACTTCAGCATGTACGCCCAACTCTCCGGCGTATACGCCCAGGCACTGTAGATGCGCATGCTCGACGATAGGATCTCCAATGATAGCATGAAGATAACACCGAAGAGCAAGGATTGAAGCAAGTGGCACCCTTCGGCGTATGCGCTCGGCGTGTACACCCATCATTCCAACGTATACGCCCGGCGTGTACGCCCAGCATTCTAGCATATACGCCCAGCGCTCAGCATCTCCACCCAGTTCACGCCCAGCATTTTCAGCGTATACGCCGACCTGATGCGGCGTATACGCCCAGAAGTTGTAACATTTTGTATATTTGTAAAGTGTATGCACCCGGTCAACGCGCCATGTGTCTCCTAACCCGAGTCTAGCGTAACAACCTGCATAAAACCCCCATTTTTCCACTTCCTCCGGACGGTTGGCAAAATCCCGGAGCACACCAGAGAACATTTACACTGCGCAAAAGAGCAGAAGAAACCTTCTTACGCTGGGAAGCCCTGCACGCTGCGCATCTATGCTCTTACGCTCCGCCACGCCCTGCAAACCGACCGAGTCACCTCTGTGTACGCCAGGGCTTTTCATCTGCCTTGTGTTCCCACAACTGCATTAGACTGGTGCACTGTACTCTGACTCTATAATTCCATCATTTCATTCGCTGCAAGTTCTTTTACAGTTTTACGTCAATTTGGCCCATGCCTCGCTCACGCTTCGTTTGCATCCATTTACTTTTTACGCTGTTTTTGCTTCGTTTACGCCTGCACGCCGTTTACGCACAACCCAGCGTATAGCATTTTGCGTACGCGCGAGGAAATCCTTGTCTGATCCGCGTGCGGACCACCCAAGGTACTCTGCCTCTGTTGCATTCCAGCGCACCCTCAGGCAAAGGCAGGGTCTTCTGTACTCGTCCCGCGATCCCTCGGCCAGCCGGAGACCGACGATTTCAGGCGGTACACCTTACTCATCCATACACATCTTGGACTTCATGTATTACTTCTAGAATTACCAAGCATACATCACTCCAAGCACTACTTAATATGCTACTGGGTTACCACATAGTTACACTTAAATGTTCATGATTAAGACATACTCATTCTGCATTAACAACAGGAATAGTAAATGATGATAAAAGAAATATTAACTAAGAAAAAAATAAATAATTAAGAATTAAATAATTAAAAACTAAGTGAATGTTACAATGATGGAGTAATCTTGATCTTTATTGCCTATTGTGTGCATGTCCAAGTACATCACACTCAAATAAAGGTTCCATACAATTACAAGCATCACATTGCAAACATGCACTTGGGAAAGGAACTGAAAATTGACAAAAAGACTCCTAATGACTAACTATTCTAATGCTTCCTCCCCATGTTCCTGAATGCTATATTTATAGGCCAACATAGGAATCATGATATCATATCAAGGCTATGATATCGTGTACTCGATATCGAGGCCTGGCAAACCATGATTCATCATACCTCCATAACTAAATAAAAACGTGTCCTTGAGTCAAACAAAATGAGGACCAAGTTCATTTGATTACACAATGGATAGGTATGGAATTATTAAATGATTATGGATTATTTCATGCTATAGTGTGGGACTAGACAAAAAAAATTGGGACACCAAAACAAAATACAAAATTGTTTGAAAGTCATGTGGTTCCTAGTGGCAGTGGTTCTTCCATGGGCTTTTCCCTTTATCTTGTGCTCTAGGCTTCTGAAATGGATACTTTTGAAGAAGTTCCTAAAGTTTTTCCTCCTCTATCTGAGGATCATGTACCATCCATGCTGATGTTCCAATGTTTGATGGAGTCGGCACCTCCCATGGACACGGCAGCTGTGAAAACATCTGATTAGCTTTGACATACCATGCTACAAACAACTGTTGTTCCTTCTCGTAGGCTCTAGCTTTGTCTCTGAGTTCTTGATAATCCATAAGCCATCGAGCCAATGTTTCTACAACATCCTTTTGGGCTTGGTAGCAAGCTTTTACCACCTCTAGTTCAGAGTTTGCTACCTCCAGTTTTTGCAATGTCTTCTTGTGTTTAGTAAAATTTGTCTCATATTTGGCATAGGTGGCAGCTACTTGCTTCTCTAGCTCAGTCCTTAAGTGCCCTACTATTAACATGGCCAAGTTGGCATACTGCAGATTTTCCAACTCCATGTATTCTATGAGATCCTGGATCTGCAAGTCCTGGCTCTTTAATTTTTCTTGGTGGATGAAGGAATAAGTGTCCAGTATGGCTTACCAGTTAGTATGTTGAGCACTAAAAAATTTAATATGGTCCTTAGCCATATGAATCTCTTTTTTGATGATCTCCTTATACATCCCCACCTAATCATGAAAATGTTCCTTTAATTTTTCATGCAACTTACCTTCATTTTTCCACGCACCTATTTCAATGGCCGTCTTTTATTGACTTATTTCATTGAGAGGGTTCTGTTCTCTCTGGCTAAGTGACTTATGTCTTGGTTAACTCTTATTAGTTGTTCTCGCATTTGCTAGAAACTTTCCTCAAGAACATTCTTTTGTTTTTCAAATGTTGTCAGCCAAATATTTTTAGTAGTAAGGAGTTTATTTTCTTCTTGTAAGGCCTTAAGTGCTTTTGCATGTGCATATGTCTGAGCCTGTGCTTTTGAAGCATCCTAATCAACCTTCTCCTTTTCCATTCCATCCTTTTATTCTCCACTAGTAAGTTATTTAGCTGCTCTATCCTAAACGATTCTAGCTGATCAACTAGAACAAGTTGGAATGAATCCTGCTGCTCAACTTGTAGGGCAACAAACTTTTCTTGGAGTCTCCTCAACTCATCTTCTACTTGTTTGGCCCTAATCTCAACCATGACTAGCTTCCCTTTAGTGGAAATGAGGTCTGATTATGCTACTGTGACATCTTGGGGGATGTCAAACAAGGATGTCATTACTTGTCCTGTTTGTAGTAAGTGATCCAGAGCATCCTCATGTTCCATAGGAGTCATTGAGTTACCAGCCAGAACTTTAGCATCATGTGCTCCTATGAAATCTTCTGGTGTCACAATAGGCACATTAAATAATCCTTTGATGTGGTTCGCAACCACCTCTACTACTCTAGTTGCATCTTGGTGTTACATGACCACTACTGTAGTGCCTTTACTAGTTTCTAATTGTACTTGGAATGATGCATCATTTCTCAAGATATGTTATGACTAATGTAATTCCCCTCCTTCTGTTTGTATTGAAACCTCATCCCTTGCATGATCAATTGATATGGTGGGTTGTACAACATCATTGATCACCTTGAAGAAATTGGCCTCATCCCTACTTCCCCAATTGACCATCTCTACAATGGCCCTGAGATAGATCATCGACAATCAGTAATCTTGTGGTGGTGGCAGCGGTTGCTGGTTCTGTTGGCCTATGGGCTGCATGTTGGGCCTTGCTTCTTATTGTTGGCTAAGCCTCATGTTTGGAAGTTGGCTATGCCTTGTTGTTTGAGATGCAGTGGGCCTAATCATCTGTTCTTGTTTATGCTCTAGTGTCTCACCAACATCTTTTCTTGGTGTTGGTGGCTTCAATAATTCAGCATATGAAGCATTTTGAGCTTTTTTGGGGATGTCATTAGTGTACCCCAGAATTCTAGCATGCCGGCATAGCTTCCTGATTAGACATGGAAAGGAGAGTGCAAACTTTCCTATCTTCCATTTCTCAAACCACCTTAATATCTCTATTAAATGCAAATGGGACATATTGGCATCAACCTTGCCCATCAAGATCACACTTGGTTTGGTCGCATAGGTAGAAATCCTATTCAACCCCTTCATTATGAAAATGTGATAGGTGCCAATTTTAAAATAAATTCTCTCTTCAAGGGTTAGTTCTTCATATGTTTTATCTTCTTTACCGTATGCCCTTTTTAGCCATAATTTTCTTGCACCTTCATTAGAGCGGGTGGATAGATGAGCAACTTTAGGCCCTGTATTTGGAAGATTTAGAACTTTTGCAATGGCCTTTGTGGAGAAATCAACTAAAATTCCACCAATGTCGACGATGGTACCTTCCTCTTTATTATGCCAAAATTGATAGGTTTTCCCCAAATACCATTCTCCACTAACTAAGAGGATAGGCCATGGTGGAGGTTCCTTAAGTTAATCCTTGACTGGTTCAGGGGAAAATTTGGTAAAAGAACCAAAATTAAGTTCCACAATCATTGTAATGAATGTGGACCTTTCTCGAATGGCTTGAACACATTCCAGGGGCAACATGAGATGTTGCCCTTGTTTGGGTGCCTTGCCCTATCCACCTTCTACTTGAATGAATTATGTAGGTAACAGGGGTTTTTTGATGGATGTTGAATGATTGTGCCTTCTATTTTGCATGTTCCACATAAGGTCCTTTGCCTCTACCTCTTCTCAGACATTTGGCTGCACCTTGAAAAGGTCCTCCCTATTTTCCTCATTTAGTGACCATCTATAGTCACACAAAGATTGATTGTTAGTAAGGTTATTTAAAGAAGTTTAGTTATCTCATACCTTACTTATTGCCTTTAATAAATGTTGAATTCTTTGCTTAGTGTGATTTCAAAGTTAGAAATTCTTCAAGGAAGTTCCCCTAAAAGTTTTAATGTTAGGCCCGCTTTGCTTAGGTAACTCCAATAATAATTTAAATGATTTGGGTGAAGGAAAAAAATTAGTTTAGCATGAGTTTTTAATATTTCCTAATAATACTTACCCCTATGATATCCTTTGGGTAATAGCAAATTTCAAAAAAGTTATGCACAAATTCTACTATACCCCTCCTCCACAACTGAGTTAAACACTCTAGGTTTAATTAGGTGCGATCGAAAGGGAAATCGAAGTGTTAACGAGTGAGATATTGACGATTGAATGTTAGACTCTCAAAACACTAAAAATTGTGGAAGAAAATTTGAACAACTCCCCCACATAAACTACTGAAAATGACTTCTAAGCGCATGGGGGCTCCATATATATAGTTTTTATATACATGATAGCACGTACATGATATCACGTCGGACCCAATACTGGATACCTGATATTGCGTCCTATTAAAAATAGGGTACTTAGTAAAATTCATGAATTTTTTAGTTTTTATGATAAAAAATGAAGGATTTGAGGTAGAATAGCAAGGTCTGGGGTAATTTCGAGTAGAAATTAAGGCACTGAAAGTGTAATGGAGTGGAGTTATATAATGAAGTTCTTTGAAAAGGGTGAGGAAAAAGGACATGTAGTGGGTATAAGGAATGTTTGGTTGAAATAATGATAAAGAAAAGAATAGATTTAATAATGTAATACTCAGAGGGTATAGAATGATGTAGTGATGTGCAATAAGTACAAATTACAAAAGTCACATAAGTGGATCCTCCCCGAAGCAGGTTCCAACCTAACATGCCCTTGTGTAACCATGCCTTAAAATGTTCATATGCACTAGAAGGGTTAGATGCAATCTGCACCCATGCAACAAAACACACACATGTTAAATACCATCGTTATGAGGTATGAATTCTATGCCACACAAGATACAAGTTAGAAGTACTTCGACGATGAGATGAGATGAATTGTAGAAGGGATTGTAGAGATCAGGATGTGAGGTAACTTACCCTAGACACAATGATCCTAAGTGTTGTATGTGATTAAAGTACCATTAGGCTTTCACTCCAAGATCAAAACCAAGTCCATACCTCTGATCAGTGACATCGCATTGTTTCATCCCGATGATAGATAACCATAAGAGCATCATGATAGTAAGGTGTACAATCACTTGGCATTTTTCACAAGGGAGGAGTGATTTGAATTTGTTTGCAACATGTTTTCCATGATCTTTTCTTTTCTGTCGGTATTCTTTCTTTTCTTTTTCTTCTTCTATTTGCTTTTGCACTTTGTCTTTCCCAATAGGGATCTAGAGAAGTTTCCAACCTTTAGGCATGGATGCATGTCTTTCCAGTGGGACCCTTTAGAACAACATTGAGTTCTTTTATTGAGTGCTTTACCACAACACTTACTCCCATTTTTTGTTAGATCTACAAGGATCTTAGTATAACTAAGCTGCATGATAGCACAAATAGATGTCGCCAAAGAGAATCCACAAGTCCCCTTGATGTCACACCCTTTTCATTCCCTCTTAGTCTGTCACTTTTCACTCTAGGCATAATGAGTATGAAGTTACTTTAAGTTCTAATGATAACAAGAATATCATCATACCCAGAGTAGAACCTCTTATTTATAGAATGGATGGGTGGATGTTGTGGGCTCACTGTCCAAATAATTAGTCACTTATGACTTGATAACATAGAACAACACCTCAACTGACAGGTCACATGAGTATTTTATTCATAGATAAGATTACCCATAAAAAGATAAAATGACAAATTGAAAAATGAGAAATTAGAAAATAATAAATTGAAAAATAAAAAATTGTAAAACAAAAGAAAAGGAAAAACATTTACTAACTCTTCTTGTAAGAATGGGGGATATCCCCCATGACTAAGCTTTTGATCAAGGTGATAATTAATAAATGGAAAGTTAGGATCCATGCATGTTGGAAACATTGAGGTCAGGTCGTATCCAAACCACTGGGTGTATTTTGGTGTGGTGTCAGGAATGTACCCAAATCGGGGTTCATGCACTTGATTAAAGTAGGCATAGTGGGGTAGATTATAAGATGTGGTCATGTGATAAGAAGCTAACCCAATATGGCACTCGTGACCATAAGATGGTATGCAAAGGTTGATATGTCTCCCCACATTGTTATATTCATTGGATTGCATGGTTGTTGTAGTGTTAATTGGTGGCCTAGATAAGGTAATAGGAGGCATTGAGTTTGAAGAGGAAGGTGCATCATTGTGTTGGGCTTGTGCTGAGTTAGAGGATGTAGTGGTTTTAGAGTCATGCTATCTCTTTCTACATCCATGCCTAAAGAAAGGACACTTCTGACATTGCAAAGGACTCCCAATGTTGTTAACTGTAGTAGCATAAGTAATGTTTGTTGGTTGGTACTGTGGTGCCAAACCTTTTGATACTACTGGTGGCGATGTAGANCTTATTATGTTCAACACCCTGTTTCTCCAATTGGATCAACATCCTCTACTTTACCTCATCA
>MNCI01014011.1:8302-20297 GCA_015680685.1 Gnetum montanum
GCCTTATTCAAATCCCGGAAGTCTATGCAGATGCGTATACTTCCAGTCTTCTTTGGGACGACTATAATGTTAGACACCCAATCCAAGTAATCGACTGCACGGATGAAACCAGCCTGATACAGTTTGGTGATTTCATCATGCACGGCTAGCGCGATCTCTGGCTTGATTTTGCATGCCTTTTGCCTAACTGCTTTAATCTGTGGGTCTAAGATGATGTAATGCTAGATTAAACTGGGATCTAGTCCAGGCATATCCTCGTATGACCATGCAAAGATAGTAATGTTGTCTTGCAGGACCTGTTTTATAGCATCATGCATTTTTTGGTCTAGTAAAGAGCTGACTTTAAGCGTTTCGAATTTACCCTTACGCATAACGATAGAAACCTCACTGAGGGGGTCTTCGGTTATGTCCCCAGCCTCCAGGTCTAGCATGTGCATCGACTGTTCTGGCCACTCTGGGGACGTCTCCGACGCAGCTATGGTTACGCCTTCTAAAGGGGGGTTGACGTCTACTAGCGTGGAGTCGAATTGCCTAACTACTTTCCCGTATGGGCCCGTAAAAGTTAGAGGTGCTGAAAATCTTGTGTCCATTTCCCGTCTATCCTACAAAACCGCAAAGTGTGTAAATGATTAGAAGAAAGGTGACGTGATGTCGTCGAACGTGGCAGGCTAACTGAATTTTGAATATTGTAAAGAAGCTGTAATCAATGCTACCTGATTACGAGGCGATAAGATGTGGTAGTTTAACGTCATTTCAGACAGTGGCGCATGCGATATCAGCCGCATTAATATCTTGATTTTCAAGTTCCGTTTCAGAAAAGTCTCGCTTAAATCGGATATCAAGTCGATGATCCTCGCATATAAGTAAGTGTTTTTTTTATGAGGACAGGCTATTGGCTATCATGAATCCGAATTCGTAATTGTTTCTGATCGAGAGAAGGAAGAGCAGAAGATTAGAGCATGTGATTTTGCGGAGATTTGCAAGCATTAGACGGTGAAAATTTCTAAAGCTACTGCCATGGCACCAAAAACCAAGAGGAAGAACGCAAAACTGACCAAAATTGATGAAGTACAAGCAAATATGGATCACGTTTCATAGGCGCTGATCGATGTTCGTGACCCTACGCCTTTGAACCGGTAGGTCGTTCTTCATGTGCTTATGTTTGTTTTTTAATGTCTACTTTTCATGGTATCTTTTGCATGAATGTGAATTTCAAAATTGTGGACCTCGGGTTAGTGCAAGGATTTAATGGGGCTGCGTCTACCACCGTCGTCAGGGATGAACCTTGCGTTATTGCAAGGGTTTGGGCAATTTTGGCCTGAATAACTAGGTGTAGTTTATAAGTTTTTTGTATTAGTTATGCAAATGTAAATGTAGCTGTTAATGTATGTATTGGGTTTTTTGTATAGCATTGCGCTAAAGCCCATTCTGATTGTGTTGGATATCGTTGGGGTTTTGTGTTGTATAAACCCATTCGTCCCCAATGTCCCTCCCCCGCACACACAATTGCAAGGGAGGGCCATATGGTTTCAACGGGGTGCGCTGGAGTTTCTGCAGTTCTTGTTGCGCCACTATAGCGTCATTATTTGGTCTGATCTGTCTGGTGACATCGCCGGTGCCCTTTTAGAGCACCTGCTAGCGGGTTCTGTGCAAGGGATTCTGGCCTTTTTGACGGACGGGGCCATCGATACGGGCCGTCCCGAGGACCGAGAGCTTAGCGCCCGGGGCTTAAGGAACTTAAACTGGATCTGGAAAATGGCCCGATTCAGCTGTTATCATGCATATAACACGTTGTTCGTGGCTTGCCATGTCTCGACCTGTTTCCAGAACCCACAAGGCACAGTGTACTACGCAGGCGGGTAAGCAAATTTTATTAACTGTCTATTTTTTCGTTGTTGTCGTTATATGTCTGTTATCGATGTGCAATGTAAGAGAAGCCTAGGTGCAAAATGTGAAATAAGCCTACGTTGAATGGTACAAGTTTTTTATCCATGACAATAGGTTAGTAGGAAATGGAGATACGTTGTCATGGGCTGAAACAACAATAGGTGCATTCACCTCAACTAGCAACGTGCGCGCTGGTGTTATTGGGTAGATTGGTTTTGACATGCGTAAGTACCCCACCCGCTATGCTAAGGCTTTTGAGTATTGCCAGAGACTCGGGTGGCTACACGATGACTGGACATTAGACCCGCCCCTTACCATTGAGGACGTGCAGAGGAACTTGCCGCCATTTCCTTTGCCATTTGGACCTGGTAAGGCAGTTATGTTGCGTAATATAATTGTAAATTGCGGACATTGCGTAATAGTGCTTTGGTTTGACTTGTGTTTCATGCTGTTCAGTTAGGGAATCTCGGGAGATTACCCTTACGATTTCCGGCCGCGAGGCGAACGCTGTCCTCTTCCGCTATGGCGACATCAAGGATGCATAGCGCTGGCTTAGCTACTCGGCGGCCCTAGTCGGGATGACCAGTAAGATCCGAGCAGCAGGGCTAATGCACCTATTTTTAGCCGTGACTCCTGATGTCCCCGCCAGTGAAATGCTAACCCTGGTCAACTCCTTCAATGAAAAGGTAGAGCGATTTTGCATGCGCGTACACAACGTACGCGTAGGCTTTGACATTGACGCTCAGCTCTTCGTGGACCTATTTGGCATCCCCTCAGACAGCCTTCCCGTAAGTGAGAAGGCAAAGAGGAGCCTTGCCTTCCAGGATTGGCTGAAGGAGTGGGTAAGGGTCCCGAAGGAGACGAAAGGGTTCCCTTGTGAAAGATTTCAGATGGGCATTGCCAAGATACTTTACCCCCTTTTTCGAGCCCGGACTTTCCCCAAAACTCTCTCACAGAGGAAGTTCTTTTCTGTAGAATAGACCCGTATTATGCGAGAGGTTCTGGAGGAGGGGACAAAGTTCAATTAGGCAAGCTATTTTGCCAAGGGACTGCATAATGAGATGATCAAGCTTCGCAAGAAGCTTGAATCCCGTTTCAACATGCATTACGCGTTCTTCATAGCTTGCCTCCGGCGGTTTGCTGAGTTTCTGGTCATCCAAAAGAATAGGGTCTGGATGCAGCAAGATCGAGATCAACTATCTAGACCTTCGATTGCCCGCATCCTCAGCACTACCCATGGGCAGGATCCACTGGAAGGGATCGGGGAGTCGTTGTCTATAACGACTAAGGGTTTGGCGGCGCCCCAAGTATGAGGTCTCGACAGCGTAGGCCGGATAATGCCTACTTACACTGGCGATGCCTCACGAGGGAAACGTGTGGTGGAAGAAATTGTAGAACCTGCAGCTCATCGTAAAAGGCTCCGTATAGCCGAGGCCCCTGAGAGTGACGCAGGCCGAACTGTGGCGGTCAAAGTTCAGCGGAGTAAGCCTCCGCCTGGTAAGCGTGAAGGAATTATATTACACAATGTTTGTTTTTCTTTAGATAGTGTGGAATGACATGCTAAAGTGTTGTGATGTAAACAGTGAGAATTACAGAGGAATTGACCCCTGAGACAGGGGCATTAGTATTACGTCATGGGGAAGGGGCCTCAATTTTGGAAGAAGAGGCCCCAGCTGTTAGCGTGAGCTATGCACAGGCTCTGGTGCGTGAGGAGGCCTCAGCTGCTGGCGGGAGCCGTGCACAAGCTCTGATGCGTGAGGAGGTCCCGGCTACTAGCGGGAGCCGGGCACAGGACTGGGTACATGAAGAGGCCCCGGCCACTGGAACAAGCGATGCACAGACTCAAGTGCATGAAGAGGGAAAGGGAACGAAAGATGTTGGCGAAGTTGCCACTATCACCGGTAGAGGTAATGTGTGTGTTAGCATGTTTGCAGGATTCTGTTAATAGATGAATTTTCTAACTAGATTACGCTACAGGAGAAGAGGATGTGTCCACGTCTGTCGCTGTGAGCAGAGCGTGGAGAGACTTCCCTGACAAATTTACCTTCATAGAAGGTGTTGTCAGTGACATGATCGAGTGCCTGGAGCGCATCGAACCTGGAGCTGGTACGTTATGGTCATAATAAGTCTGTGGTATTACTTAGTGGTAATGTGTCATCAACTTTTGATGATTGTTTCTATTAGGAGCTTGCCTACGATGGGATCCCACGGAGCCCATTGATCTGGACACAATGGAGCCACCATCCAATGAAGTAGTCGTGCCACGTCACATTTATGAGGAACTCTGTAAATGTGCATTACGCTCGACACGCTCCTTATGGGAAAGTAGGGGTGTAAATGAAAATCTATGGAAAAGGCTGCAGAAATCAGAACAGAGGGTTGAGTCTTTGACCAAAGAGGTCGGAGACTTAAAATCACGGTGTGACTTCCTTCAGGCGCGAGCGACAGGGGATGAAGACTGGTGTACCACTGTTGTCAATTACTCCTGGTATTGGACAGCCATCAAAAACAGCGTGTAGACCAGTCGGGCATTGGTCGAACAGCGGATGCAGATAGAACTCCTAGCCCAGAAGAGTCAGGACTAGAGGGATTATTGTCCAAGCGTGCAAGAATGGGGGCAGAAGGAGAAGGACCATAAGCATTTGTACAAGCGGGAGAGTGTTGCTTATCGGAAGCTCTACCATGATCTTGCCATCAGGGCCCAGTCCTTGGAAGTCTTCCTGGACGTCATCGGGGCTTCCGAAGCCTTCAAGAAGTTCGAGGAGTAGGTGACTATAAGCGCGTCCCCGGAAAGGGCGATGACTCTCCCTGGGGGTTAGGCCACAATTCCCACTTTCTTCCTGGACCCACCCCGCTGGAGCAGCGTGGAGAAAGGGAAAGTGAAGGCAGGAGCTGCCTTGGGAGAGGATGTATGGCCAAATCTGACGGAGGAAGAGATTATGGAGCGCCTGTGGGCTGGCCTGGACAAGCTTCCCTTTGCTGTGGGAGCAGGGCCGTCGCAAGTAAGTTTATGTATGACTTAGTTTGCATTTTCTAATTATGATGTTAAATCTTGTGTAGCATTTTCTAATTACTAGTTTTAAGGCCATCGCGGGCTTTCGTACGATTCTGCGTAACCCAGGGACTAGTTAAAGGCCATCGCGGGCCGAATGCGTAATGTAGAGAAAGCGTAAATAACGATAATGCATAATTCTGTGTCGCTACTTTAAGGCCGTTGCAGGCCATGCTATAATATGCGTAAATGATAACAATGTACAAGTATGCATTACTAGATTAAGGCCGTTGCGGGCCATGGCGCAATACAGGGAGCATAAATGATACTGGTATAGTATTTTGCGTAATTATGCTAAAGTGATCAAGCAACATGAATATCATGCATACGAAAAAGAAAACAGTGTGAAGATAAATGACCAACGTAAGAACCGAAAGCAAAAGTAGCGTGACAATGCATGAAAGTAAAATTGCTAAGTTAGAACCACAATAGCTCGCTAAGACATGATAATGCACGCAAGGACCATCGTTCATCCATTGATATGCAATTGTCTCTTGATGGCCTTTATGTCGAGTGTCGCGTAAGGGCGAGGAGTCTTATGGTTTGACTCCTCTATGCTGCCATCCGGAAAAGGCAGGTCTGCCCAGGCTAGACCGTCATCATTACTGTCAGCTTGTTGGGGGGTTTGGAGACGGGATTGATCATCAGTCGTTTCTATCTCTAAACCCCATTCTTCTTCAATGTTATTGACGGTCTTGGGGGTGATTTCGTCACCGCGTATCACAACCTCCCCCCCGGCATAGGGAAGATGTATCTCTTGGTGTATTGGTGAAGAAACCACCCTTAGCTGGGCTAACCACGACCTCCCCAAGATCAGGTTGAACCTTGGCATCTCCTCGACGACTAAGAAAGTGGCCTCTGTCGGGAATTGATCCCCCACCACAAACTCAATACGCACCGTCCCCTTAACTTGAACCCGTGCCCCGTTGAACGATTTTACGTAGGCTATCATCATGGGCGTGATTTGCTCGACCAGACCCAACCTATCCATAATGGAATAGGGAATGACATTGGTAGCTGCGCCATCGTCTACGTGCACTCTCCGGATCCGGTATTGACCGACCTGGATGGTGATAAACATAGGTTCAGTTGTGACCTGACCTTTCCCAGGATCATCTTTCATAGACTCATCATGGAAGGTCAGTGAGGAAGGCGTAGGTTGCTCAGCTTCGGAAGGAAACATGACAGCATGTATCGCTTCCTCCTCCGCTGGCAAGCTCTCATCCACTGATATGGATGTCAGCATGCAAACCATAGCCTCACGGTGTTCTCAAGACGTCATAAGCAGGTCGTAAAGACTCAGTGTTGTATTTTTTTGTTTGAGAGCCTGTTTAACTTGTGTAAATGCGTCGAGGAGGTCCTTCTCCCGGCTAGGTTGTTTTTCCCCCTTGTCTTCTTCCATTCGACCCAAGAGACGAATCTCTCAAGGTGGGACGGTGTTAGTTGGGGGGTTGTCTTTTTTCTTGCCAAGAGAAGGCGGTTGCGTTTCTGCACCTTTATCTTGCCCCTGAGGTACAGGTGAAGGCATAGAGGCCAGGGGCCTAGGCTTAGGGAAGCCGAGTGTAGAATGGTCTTTCGTTGCGTTTGTGTCCTTTCCCTTTCACTTGGGAGGTGATGGTTGATGCTTTTGGTCGGAGGTCTGCCCCTGCGTGAGAGGAGCAGCTGGTGGTTTTGGCACCTTGATAATGAAGGGTGCCCTGGGCTTGGGCACGGATGAGGTCGCGGCTTGGCTATTGCAGCGTGACTGAGAGTGTATCTAAGAAGGTGCCCGTATAATGAAGGGCGGCCTCAAGACTCCACTTGCTGCCGATGAAATGGTTGGCCCCCTTTTGTGAGTTGGCAGGGATACGCAAAATAAAAGGTTGTTTTGGTGGTTCCCTCTTCTCACTGTCTGTACTTACCACAGTGATTATATAAGGATCATCGTTTGCGTTCAACGGGTCCTTATACACGTGCAATGTTTGGTTTTTTGGACGTGTCGAGTTGTTGCTGTCCAACTTGAGTGAACCGTCGTCCAGCATACGTTGAATGTCATCATTCAACGCCCAACAGTAATTTGTATCGTGACCACACAGCTGGTGGTAGTCACAGAAATAGTCCAGCCTGAAAGATCTTGGAACTGGTGGTTCGTTAGGTAAGGCTAGAGAAGGGTTCTTCAGCAGTTGACAATGACGTCTGTGATGCTTTAGAGCCTCCTCGGACACCTTCTTAGGTTGAATGTGCCCTGCCCCTAACAGTTGTTTCAGCGGTTCAGAATGCTTTACATGTAATGCCGTGTACTTTGAGCGATCCTTACGCTCGAAGTTTGGCCTAGGCTAGGGGGCCTTTTCAGGGGCAGTCGTGTCTTTGCTAGTGCCGACACCAGCCGTGGTTTCAGGAGGCGCCGAGGGTGCCTTCTTGTTCTTATTCTTTGTACTCTCAGTCATTTCCGCTACTGTCGTTGTCGCTACTTTACCCTTGTCTTTGCCCTTGTTATGCGCGTTCCTATAGGCGACATACGCCGGGTCTTTGCTGGCCTCCGAAGCATCTTGGATGCTTCTAGTTTGAGCAAAGGCCTGGTGTAGAGAGTTGGGGGAAAGGTAATACAGCTTCGACTTAATGAAGTCGTTGAATGCTCCCTTGAATATGGCCAGCAGATGTGAGTCCACGATCGGCTCGCGGATCTCATTCAAGGTAGCATTCCAGCGCTGTATGAACTTTTGGACGGGCTCGAGTGGGTCTTGTTTCACCCCCACGAGCTGATCCAATGTGACTTCCGGTTTCAAGTTGTATTTGAAACGGGTCATAAACTGGGTCAGCAGCTCTTCCAAGGTTGAGATGGAAGAGCGCGGGAGGGCTCGGTACCAATCCAAAGCTTTCCTTGTTAGGGACATTGCAAAGACTCGGATGATGGTGTGTGGCCACTGTTGCAACAACAAGGATTCAGACCTAAACGTGACCAAGTGAGCATTGGGATCTCCCTCCCCATTGTACTTGGTAAAATGAGGCAGAGACATCCCTGGCGGCAATGAACACATAGGGACCACTGGACTAATCGGATCATCCTGGTAAAAGTCCATGATTTGAATAGTGTCAGAACTAGCGGCTTTGAGGCGTCGAACCTCCTCGATCAGAGTCTGTATAAGATGGAAGGCTTGATCCAGACCCGTTGACGGAGGTGCCTGCGCAGAGGGCATAGGAGGTTGGACCGGGAGGGTGGCGCGAGGAAGTGGAAACGATGGGTGAGGTTGACTGGCTACTTGTGGGGCGGGGATCCCTGCAGATGGAGGGGCCTGCGAAGACCACCACCCACTGGTTTGTGAAGCGGGGTTAGCCACCGCCTGTTCCGTAAGATAGGGATAGATGTACTACGGGACCACTTGTGGAGCTTGCGTTGCGGGTGCAATGGAAGGTTGCACACCATACAGTGCAGGCTGATTGTGTTGTGATGCAGGGTTGGGCCACTGACTTGGGGCCGGCTGTTGGATATATGTTTGTGGCTGAACAGCTGCGGTGATCTGTTGAGTTGGAGGTGGGGGGGGCTGTAAAATCTGCACTGGGTGAGTCACGGATATGTTGTGAGGTTGTATCTGAGGGATAAAATGGGACGCTGTGGTCGCCGGGACCACGAATGGGATGCTAAGTACCCGCGATGACGAAACTGCCCCCATGTTATGATGTAGTGTTTGTGCTTGCAGCCCAGACGGCTGCGCGGTATCCTGCGGCATGGCAGGGAAACGCATCTATGTGGTCATGGCTAGGTCAAGAGGAGCAGCCTCTCCGTTGAAAGGAAACAGGGGATTTATGTATGTTTGGGGGCTCAAAGTATGGAACGAATGTTCCGATTGGGCTGCCAATTCATCCTCTTCCTCTTCCCCATGCTGGGGCTCCACCACGGCTTGTACCGCCTGGCCCTTGGCCATGACCAACTATGTAATGAGTTCATGTTGGTGTTCGATCTAGACTTCTTAACAAGGACAATTTTTCTTCCTCCACGATGTCTTAACTACTACCAAAAAATCTCCTTTTACCTTCATGCATCCATATGACTTCTCCAAACTCTTGCAATCTTGGTTGACACTTTGTTACTTCATATTGATAACTTAACTCTTGTCTTGCTCTCAATATTCTCATTTTCTTGATCTCATCATGCTCTTGTCAATCTCTTATCTTTTCCATGTCCTACAAGATTCCAAAAGCACATTTTCCACTTTCTCCATTCTCCAAGGTTTTCAAATACCAAAAGGTTAATAATCTTCATCTTTTTAATGATGTCAAAAACTTGAGAAAATGGGTAAACAAAATAACATCATATGATAAGCACAAATATATATATATATATAGCTAAGGATGAAAAGGGAAAGGATAGCAATTAAAGGATATACATCCTTCATCACTCTTTCATAGGGATAAGGAACTTCCATTAAGAGTTGCCCATATCTATCCATAATGCAACTCAAAATCAAATAATCTATGAAGCACATAAGAACATTAACAAACCCTTTTAATTGTTGGCCAAGAATATTTCCATTATGAAACAAAGGCTAAACTCCAAAGGCTAAGCATTGAAGATCAAGTATCTTGTCTTTGAAACATGATGTCATAAGAAAAAATATGTAGCCAAAAATATCTCCTGAATAATAGCCATTAGTAACAAAGCAACACTATATACTAATTATGCCAAAAATCTGAAATCTAAAGTAGTCAAATAATTATAGAGAATATATAAAGATAAAAATAGAAAACCAAGTCACAACAAATACTCTTTACCATATATGATCTATTACCAATATCTCATAAATAATCTTCACCAACACACTCTCCCCCTTTTTGAACATCAACAAAAGGATAACACAAATCAATTTAGGGATACTGCAATAGTACATACAACTTTAAAGACCTTAGATCCAATATCCACAAGAATGATCAAAGAAAGTAATCATATCCTCAATAGATGTCCATAAAGCAATTGTATATAGCCATGTCAATTTTAGGTACCAACACCAAGAGATACATCTCAAGGTAACTTATTCAAATGCAACTTGATTAAAATTAACTTACACTTTCACCTTAGATACTTTACCAAAATCCAATATGAATAAACCCCTTCTTCCTCATTTTCTATGAGTGCTAGAATGGGAAGTCTTGCTACTTGAGTGTCTTTTTGGTAAGAGTCTCAAAAGACTCCCCCTACATATTTTCTAGACTTCTTCCTAGTTTCTCCAAACATAAAGCATATGATGTAGAGAGAATGGTATTTTCTTCATGATTCTTTAAGGATCATCTTGTTTCTTGTAGATATGCATCCCAAAAATATAGAATGGAACCAACATCAACTTTTGCATCAATAATAATCTACATAATAATACTTAGATCAAGTGTGGAGACATTTGGAAACCAAAGTATCCCTTTAGTACTATCCATAATTCCAATATTTTCAATGTAGATAGTAGATTATCAACAAATAAAACTCTTTATAATATTGTCTTCCTAGAATGATTTACGAATTATTGTTAAGAACTTAACCTACTTGATACCTTTAATCATCAATAATCCTTTTAAAATTATGGGACTATATGAAAGACAAGCCAATAGTATATTCTAATACCAATGTAGATATCAATCTTTGACCAAGGAATATATGTTTTAATGGTAGTGAGATGATCCTTTATAAAAGAATGAAATAGTTAAGCTTACGAAACCTTGCCTTATGTGTTTTCAATTCTTGACAATTTAATCCAATGTACAATATAACTTTTATGGTCATTTTTCTTTATTTGTAGCTCAACATCTTGTAAGATTGAGTGAGGATTTCTTTGGATTTATAAAGATTTCCAATAGAATCCATTCAACAAATTTTCTTATTACTAGTATTAACCAAGCAAAAACCAATTTTAGTAAGTCAAGGAATTAAAATTATACTTATCATTTGTTACCTTGCTTGCTCCTAAGTAATGACATGATTATTGAAGTTTTAGATGAGGTTCTCCATCATAGAGTACCTTGGTAGATTGCAACTATTCCTTACATTTTCTATCATTAACATCTCTATTTGAATCTCCTAATTCATTTGAGTTTGCTATTTATTCATGCTTGTATTCTCTGAAATGAGAGGATTGATAATTTCTACAAGTCATGGATTCTAATCCTCCAATATCATCAATGATCATCTCTTCCTCTTGTTAATTGGTTCAGCAAGCTTTTCTACCCCATAACCTTTACCTAACACATCAATGCCAACATCAAATGATTTATCCAAAATAGTTGAAATCAAAAAAGGATTTGAAATTAGTCTACCCTTGAGTTGAATAAAAGTAGCCTAATAATGTGCTTTTTAGAAGAATCCAATATCCTTCTACAACAACTTTATGAGTGATAAACAAATGTAGAAGAAGTTTTCAACAAATATTCTATAATAACCTATCAATACAAGGAAATTTAGAACCTCATAAAAATACTCAAGTATAGGGCAATCCCTAATAGTTGGTATCTTGACAAGGTACACTACTATACCAATCTCTAAAAAAACATGTCCTAAAACTAAATCTTAGAATATCAAAATGAAAAATTTAAAGATTAAACAAATAAAATATACTAAGTGCATCAAGATGTCATCAATAAACACAATGATAAAATGATCCAAGAATGATCTCATCACACTATTTATGAGATGCATGAATACTATAGGAGCATTAGAAAGTCTAAAAGGTAGAACCATGAACTCATAATGCCCATACTATGTCTTCAAGATTTTCTTGAAGACATCCTTCTCTTTCATGTGAACCTAATGGTACCTTGATCTTAGATCTATTTTTGAAAATATTTAAGTGTTGGTGATTGTTTGGGACGTGACCGCCAACGAGTGTCCTCGAATAGGATTTAGGTGCTTGTTGGTCTCTGGAAACACCAAGGCCCAGATACCTCCAAATAGACTCTGTAGTTAATGTGAGTATGTGTGTGTGTTGTTGTGGTATGCAGTTGTGAAATATGAAACTACTACATTGTGTGTAAACTACAAATGACTTATCTTAAAGAGATTCAGCCAAATTTGGCAAGTACTGTGAGTTGTTGAGAGTT
>MNCI01014011.1:21637-37019 GCA_015680685.1 Gnetum montanum
CCAAGTGTCTTCATTCAGTTGCCAAGTGGTCACCATGGAGATAAAAAAGTTGTAGTTGACAAGTGTCCCATTTAGTTGACAAGTGGCCATTGTGGAGACAAAAATGCTATAGTTGACAAGTGGCCTTGGTGGTGGTTATAACCACCATTTCAATTGACAAGTGTTCAACTCACATGGGATTTTAAACAATTGTTGCACAAATTCCCCTTTTATAAATGATAATAATATATACATATATTTGACAAAGTAGTAGACAAGAATTCCATAGGCTTCCAAAAAAATGCATAAAAACAAAAACAACTACTTGTAATAACAAGTTCAATTTTGGCTAAATTTGAGATGATAGGTGCTCTGGCTTTTTCATCCTATGCAAGGCTCGATTTTGACTAGAGTCTTTGGCACTTGGTTAATATTTTCATCATGTCCGGTGCAAAAGAGATATGTTTTTGTAAAACTGAAAAATTCCTTTACAATGCTTTTGCAATCAAAGATTCGGTAGTATCCGTCTTTCAAGGGCTGTAACAGCCATGAACTGCCACCACCGTAATCGTCATCATTGGCAGTGGCCATGAAGCACCATCTCTGTCTCCATCTCTGTCACGGTCTCGCTCCTACTCCTTGTCTCTACGTCTCTCCATTGTCATAAGAGCGAGGGCTCTTGCAGGGCTCCCCTCCAGAGAGAGCTACTGCCGCTCTGCTGCTGGACTAGTGCAAAGAGAAAATTTTACACAGTAACAGAAGACACTTTACTAGACCCATGGCCACAACGCCTCCTTGGAAATTGCAGTCTAGCATCAAGTCTCGTAGCGTAACTGCCACCATTCCACCATCGCTCAGCCTCCATTGCACTGTCACTGCTCTACTGCCACTCCACGTTATTCGTGTCTACCTCGCTGTGGTGGTTTCCATGTTGGTGCTCTGTGCTAGGCCTGCCTCATCTCCTGGTTTTAGTTTTGTTGCACCTGCTAGTGCTGGGTCTATTGTGGTTCGTTGGTGCCCTACAATGGCTTTGTCGCTAGCAGCTTATCACCATGTCGAAAGAAAAATTGGAGAAATGGAGTTTGCACAGCAAGTGTTTGACAGAATTTCTGTAGTAAATGATTTGAATTTATATAATATCCTAGTCTGGATTTTGGTATGGGATTTGCCCGCAACTTGAAGATTGGAGAGCATTTTATTTCTAGTCTGCTGCAGTGTGGGTTCATGTAACGGTCATTTATCCCATGTTTCCCAACTCAGTACTTTCACAAGGTGCATGAAATAGCCTGATAAAATTAAACATGCAGAAACTAAAGACTACACAAAAGAAAAGTGTATCCACTCTAAGTTCACATCCTAGGAGGATAATAATGTCGTTGATGACATTTGATAATAGGAACACGTCAAATATATCAACCTTCACATAACCATGGCTGAATGAATCTCGTATGAACTTAAAGGAGAAAATATTCATTTTTCAATTCCAACTCATAATCACCATTTAAATCTGCCATTGTTATATGACGTAGCATTCCGTGAATCCTCCTAGCTCTGATTTGGGTGTCCTATTCGATAGAATTATCTACATCTTTATCCATGTCAACGAAAGATGCATTCTCAAAATTTGCAAGAGGATGCTGCTCTTCAGAATTTGTTAAGACATACTTTCTTGAGTGCTCAATGAAGCAAAGTCCAAGGTTGAAATGGGTCTCCCAACAACATGCACATGGCATATGCAGATATAATACAGTTCATCAAATTCCTGAACTTGAACCCTTCCCATGAGTTCAATTTGCAGTATGTTTCCAATGCATAATACCGGGTGAGGAAGTGTGAAAGCCCACAACTTATCCTCCTAAAGCATGACATATTCTGGTGACACATAAGTCCAAATGTATTCTTTCGATGATGATTTATCAATTGCATCAGCTAGAGTCTTCCCTTCTTTTTCAGTTGTATTAGCTAGAGTCTTCTCTTCTTTTTGAAATGATGAAGCCCAATGCCCAAAGCGAAAACGAATTTTCATGGCTGAATATATTAGAGATCCCCTATGAAAATAAGCTTTAAAGGGCCATATTTGAACTTCATGTATGACCGACAAGTTTGTGTGCATCCTGTATGTCAATGTCTCAGGAGCCTTTGTATCAACTGATCCTTTAGTTGACCAATAAGAAGGCTTGCCTTCATAAGTCTGCCTTCGATCTAAAGTATGATCAATGCTTTCGTCAAGGTAAATAATATAATTCCTTGTTTACTATTGTACTATCTTCCAATCTCTGATAAAGGAATAATTTGGCACTTTAATTTCGTATCCCAAGTAGGTCTCAACATCATTTTATTTAACAGTGAATAACTTCTCCAAAACACCCATCAACCCATAACCTTAAAGCTACATGTTTACTTCTAAATTTTCAAACATACGATGTTTCAATTTTGGATAAGATAGTCCTACTATTCCATGAAATGGCAAAATGTGCCAACACTAAGCTTCTCCTATCTAATAAAAAAAAAGCATTTATGCAAGGCAAAGGATACTTATTCTTCACTATCACCTAATTCAATTGTTAATAGTTAATGTACAACATCATGATACGATTCTTCTTGTTGATGAAGAAAAGATGAACATCCCAAGGAGACACACTTAGATGAATTAAACCCTTATCTAATAGCTCCTAAATTTGAATCTTTAATTTAGCCAACTAAACAATAAATATCCTAAATAAACTCTTAGAAATAGGTTTAGCATTAGGTTTAAGAGTAATCTTGAACTCAACATCAAGCCTTCAAAAACCTAGGAAACTCTAAATGAAAGACATTAAGAAACTCATGAATAATAGAAATCTAATCAATTCTTAATGAAGAAGAAGATTAACTAACTAAAAATGTAAAATAAGAATTGATTTTCCATAAAAACCAAGAAAAAATACCTTGAAGAGACAAGATTCAACTTAAGCTTTTGTGGCCTTGTATGCACGATCATCTAAATTCCAACTTTATTACCAAGAAAACTATCTTATGATAATAATCTAAGCTTTCATGATAGTAAGTGAAGTAGGTTCACTCCATAATTAATAAATCACCTTCCAATACTAAATCCAAATCATACAAAAGATAAAACTATTTGCTACAAAATAAGAAAACTATATATCTTCAATTAATTTATTAGAACATTACAATAGTGTTCATACAACCCACAAACATCCAAAACCTATTACCCTCAAATAATATTCTAGAGCATTAGTCTCTATAATCATATAATGGTTGTTCTTAATGTATGACATAACTAATAGAAAATCACTCCCACAACGTGGGACTAAGATTGCAACTCATAAGCAAGATGCAAGATAATTGAACACAAAGATCAACATGCCATAAGTTGATCTTGGAGATTAAATTACCAATTGCACTCATCCAATGTGCTTGCCTACTCTCTTTTTCTTATCTCTCCACTCTCAAGATTTTTTTCTCCCACTCCTTTTCCTATCAATAATGATGAATACATCAATATGTATATCAAACTAGAAGCTACGAACCCTAGAAACCTTTTCTTACTTTATCCTAAGGTTTTCTAAATGTTTTCCAAGTCTTCTCACCTTCTTCCTAGCTCTTTTCATCTTTTTTAATTACATATCAACTATTTCCTAAATTGGGATGAGAATTTTTAGAATTTTCCCATTTTTCTAGGTTGTCTTTGATCTTGCCAAGATGTCTCCTACAAAATCCAACTCTCAATTGATATGTTTAATATTTTTATAATTATGTCTCATCTAGTTGCAAGATATCTCAATCATGATGGAGACTTCTCATTTTCTAGTGGAACATCTCACTTGAGATGTCATTTTCACAAACAATACATCTTACCTGAGATGTTAGTTTGAAATATAGGTTTTCTCTAGTGTCCGAAAATCGACAAAACAATACATAAAAAAGAACAAGGGGATCATAAGACATGTCCCTATACTAGCTCTCCCACTCTTTAAAAAGTGAACTCATGTAAATAAGGAAGTAGGAGTAGAAGTGATTCCTAACTCAATAAATTTGATCTCATGGATCCATACAACACAGTGGATTTATCCTCTTAATGGATCAAATAGTCATGCCTCTTAACTCCTTGATTATCAGAAGCTTCCCACATGAGTATGATTACCTTCTGCTTCATTAAAGGCTTGGACAAATTAGTAGCCCTTTTCAAGTCATTGATGCTATGCTATACGGTTTTTTTATCACTAGGTCCATGATAGTGCATAAGATCTGAAACATTAAACACAAAAGACATGCCAACATCATTTGGTAAATCAAGCTCAAAAGCATTATCATTAATCTTAGTCTTGATTTTGAAAGGCCCCATATTCTTGGCTTTCAATTTGGAGAAGTTAATACCTCTCAAATACTTCTTCTTCAAGTGCACCTAAATAAAGTCACCAATAATAAAATTAGAGTTCCATTTTTTTCTCATTCCTCTTGAGGACTATCTATTTAGCCTTCTTCTCAAGGTTTAATTTTACTTGTACATCAAGATCCCTCATCTCTTCACAAAATCAGCACTGAAAGCTTCACCATCAAAGATCTTCAAAGTCTCCACCATCTTTGGACAAAAACCATAGTTCACCTCAAATGAACTTTGCCAATAGAAACATGAAAAGCATTATTATATGAAAATTCAACATGACATAACAAGTTTTCCCACCTATTTGGCTATCCATCACATAAACATCTCGAAATGTATATCAAGGATTTATTCACTACTTTCATTTGGCCATCAAATTATGGATGATATGCACTAAAAAATTTAAATTTACCCCTAAAATATTCTAAAAGAACCTCCAAAATGACTTATGAACTTGGAGTCTCTATCACTAATAATATTTAAAGAAATACCTTGCAACTTCACAACATGCTGGAAAAATAAATTTGCCACATGAGAAGCATCACTCACCTTCTTACATGGAATAAAATGTGCCATCTTAGAGAACTTTCCAACAACAACAAAAATTGCATTGTTTCCACTTTTAGTCTTTGAAATACTACTCATAAAGTTCATTGACATACTTTCCCATGGACCTTTTGAAATTGGCAAAGGCATATAGTGTCCATCCACACCTTTACCTCCTTTGAACTTTTGATAAGTCAAGAACCCCTTCACAAATTTCAAAATTTTTGTTGCCATAATAGGCTAAAAATAGTACCTACCCACAAGTTCCAATATTTTATCCCTATCCATGTGACTTGCCATGCCACTACAATGCTTTTGAAACAAAATATTTTTCTTAAAACCATAATTAGGAACACATACTTTTCCATTTTTAAATAATAGTTCATCTTGGATATGATGGTCCCTCCATTGATATATACTATTCATCAATGGCTCTTTGAGGCTCCTCCAAACCTACCCAAAATCAACATCATGTTCATACAAAGAAGCAAAATCATCCATACCTTCTACATGAGGAACATTAAAATTCATGAAATGCACAATGGATAATGCATAAGCCACCACATTAGCTTTTCTACTTTTGTGCTTCAGTACAAAATTGAACTCCTATAACTATAAAATCCATGTCATGCACTTTACACTCAAATTCTTTTGAGAGTTTAGAAATTGAAGTGGTTTGTGACCCATTATCAAGGTGAATTCCTTAGGTGACAAGTAATGCCTTTAATGCTTGATTGGTTAAAGAATAACATACAACTCCTTCTCATATATGTTATATTCTTTCCTTGAATCATTCAACTATTCATAAAAGAAAGCAACAAGTCTACCTTCTTGTGAAAGTATCCCACCAATGGCAAGTCCACTTGCATCCACCTCCATTTGAAAAAACTTCTAAACGTTTGGAATTGTAAGCACTAGTTCTCTAGTACTCTTGTCTTTTAATAATTCAAAGCTCCCTTGGGTTTCATTATTCCACCTAAATTCCTTATTTTTCTTCAAAAAAGCAAACATAGACCATGAAATACCACTAAAGATTTTTATGAGCCATCTATAAAAATTTGCTAAAATAAGGAATGATCTTACCTTCCCAAAATTCTTAGGAGTTGGCCAATTCCTAATAGCCTTTACCATGGTATCTTCCATCTAAATTTGATTTTTTAAAATCACATGATCCAATTATGTGATTTTCCTCTTGAGGAAATGACATTTCTTCATGTTAATCACCAATTGTGCCTCCTCCAACTTAAGAAACATCATCCTTAAGTGATCCAAATTCTCTTCTTCATTAGAGCTATACACCGAAATAACATCAAAAAATATAATAGAACACTTATGAATCAAGTCCTTTAATACATTATGCATCAATCTCATGAATGTAACAAGTACATTCATGAGTCCAAATGGCATCACCAACCACTCAAATGATCCATCTGATATTTTGAAATTTTTCTTCCACTCATCACCAAGCTTGATTCTCATTTGATGGTAACCACTTTTTAAATCAATTTTGCTAAAAATATCTGCATTAGTAAGGATATCAAGGATATCATCCATCCTTGGAATAGGAAACCTATACCTTACTATTATAATATTCACTACCCTAGCATAAATGCATATCCTCCATTCATCATTGTTCTTATTTGGCACTAGTACTATTGGAATTACATAAGGTAAAATGGATTTCCTCATGAAGTCATTTGCAACTAACCCCTCTACTTTTCCTTGCAATTCAACCCTCTAATTTGGTGCCATCTAATAAGCTCTCTTGTTTGTAATGGTATCAGTAGGAATAAAGTTAATCTAATTTTTTACATTCCTCATTGGTGGTAGTCCATCCAATTCCTCCTTAAACACCTTGGGAAATTTCTTCTTCAAGCCTATCACACCTGTAGTAAGTTCAACCTGCACATTATCATGGTTAGTAGCAATTATTATCATAACAACAAAACCAAAACTAGTTTCATCATGTTCCTTAATATATTCCCTCTCTCCTATAAGGATTAAGAAAGCATTAAGTGAGCACTGCTACTTCACTTTTTTAGCTATCATAGCAATCAAATCATGGATTACATTAAGTCTAGCAACAATCCATAAATTTCTTGCTCTATCAAATTGAGCACCATTATCAAAATTCCATGATCTACTAAGAATTACATTAGCATAATCTATTGGAAGCACATCATATTTCACAATATCATTAAAACTTTTACTATTAAATATCAAGGTACACTATTTTCTTACCTCTAGGGAAAAATCTCTATAGATAACAAATGCACCTTATAAGGTCTAGGATGAGGATTACTTACCAAAACTAATCTAGCAACTATCCTAGAAGAAATAACATTTTCTTGGGCTCCTCCATTAATTAAAATATGAATCCATTCCCTAGTAAGCAAACAACAAGTCAACAAGTCCCAATCTGAAACAACAATTTTCTATTAGGATGATCTCCTCTATTTACATTACCCATGAATGCACAAGAATTTGACACTTATTGTGGACTAGTATAATAACTGTGTTGACACTCTAGAAAGTCAATTCACAACTGCATCCTTCTTTTTCAATAGTAATGCATGAAACTGTCTATCTCTCCACAGTGATAGGTTCATCTATTATGTTTTCCATTTGAGTGATAATGGATGTTGGCTCTTGTGTAGTATTAGGAGACATTGTTTTGGTGAGGAAGTATGTTGCACTAGGTTGGCCTTGTGTTGATTTTGATGAGCCAATAGGTCTACGAGTTTTGTGCTCATGTGTGGTGACTATCCTAAACAAAGAACATTTTCAAGACTATGGTTAAGATTTATTAACATTATCATTTATGTGTATGTTTGTAGACAAGTGGCATTATTCCATTGATGTTGTGATGTTGATCCTTCTTGTGTTGTTGGTGGTGACATATGGTGGAAGGAATTATGAGAATATTGAGGATGTCATGAAGGATAAGAGGTTTGAGATGTTGATCCAATAGGAGATGTTGTGGGTTGATGATATTCAGCAGAGTGATAATAGTGATTCAAGGTAACTGAGGTAGAACCATTTGGAGAAGTAGGTTACTGAACATAGTAGTCATATGGGTCTAGCAAGCAATAAGTGTATTGCTTGTTTGTTGATGTCATCCCCCATGACTGTGGGTTTTTCCACGACAATTGATAGTAGTGTTGAGACTAATAAGAAGTCCTACTAGAATAGTATAGTTGGTTGTAGAACTATCTATAATTACCTTATGAGTAAGGTAATTTCCTAGGCATTTGCTTTTGTATGAACTTGGAATTCAGAGCAAAATCCCCAAACTCATGTAGATGTAACATAACTGGGCAATAGCCCTTTAGACGGTCATATTGGTAGATGTCACATTCATCATCCTCCTCTATGATTGAGTCTATAGCCTCTTCGACTATAGCTATTTTTCCTTTTTGTTGATAAGTGTTCCTCCCTATTTCTTTAGTCTTTTTCCTCTTCTTGTTTTTCTCACTTAATCCTTTTTGTGTTACCCTCTCCTCTAAGGTTTTCACGTAAGTTGTAACTTTTTCATTTATCAACTCCCACATCTTATCTATCCTTCCTTCAAGCTTAGTAATAGACTTTTGTATTAGCAAGGTTTGCTATGAAATCACCTTATCAAGATCTACCTCTTTTTCCTCATCATAGATATGGACCCTCTTTTCTTGAATGGTTGGATCCTAGTTATATTTCTCTACATTCTCTTGTTTACATAGCTCTTCTTCTTCTTTTACCACCTACTCAATTAGCTTTTGAATATTATGGACTTTTAATTCAAATAAATGTCCTTGGGAATAAGTCCTAAGGGTCTCTCTAGTCCATGATGTCCTTTGGACTCAGAACGTAGGAGAAACATATCAACATGCAATGGCGTACATTTTTACTAACTATCTATTAGAATTTCTCAATGACTACATTAATGATATAGTAGTTAAGTCCAAAGTGGCTCATGACCATGCGAGTGACTTGGACCATGTCCTCAAATGTTTCCATAGACATGACCTTAGGGTGAATCCCAAAAAGTGTGTCTTTGGCATTAAAATTGGTTGCATCTTAGGTTTTATGGTATCAGAAGCAGGAATACCTGTAGACCCCAACAAGGTCAACATGATCACCAACTTAGCACCATTGACAAACCTTAAAGAGTTTTGTGGGTTATAAGGTAGGATACAATTTATACATAGGTTTATCATAAAGTTGATTGACAAGTTACAGCCAATGCAACATCTGCTCAAAAAGGGGATCAACTTTGAGTGGACCGATCAATGCCAAGAGCCATTTGAGAACCTGAAAAAGGAGCTGGTTCAACTTCCAACAGTCTATCCTCTACAAAGAGATAAACCTTTCTACATCTACCTTGCAACCTCAAACACATCTATTGCTTCCTTGCTTTGTTAAAAGTGCAACAATGGCTCTAAGGTCCCTATGTACTACTTAAGCCATGCACTAGTAGCACACGAGGAAAAATATAATGATGTGCAGAAAAACTGTCTTGCCTTATTTTTTGCTCTTAAAAAATGGAGAAACTACCTCTTTCTTGGTCAATTCAATGTCATTTTCAAGAGCAACATACTTAGGGCTATTATAACAAACATATATAAAAGTAGTAGAATAGCAAGGTGGAAGGCAATAACTGTAGAGTTTAACCTACACTACATAGCATAGGCATCCACAAAGGGTTAAGCAATAGCCATAAAACTTATGGCTTCACCCATAGATGACTGTGCAATAATAGATCTAGAATTCCTAGATGAACATCTCAATAGTATAAGCCAAGTACCTGCAAATTTTGAGGCTATTCTACACTTTGACGATGCTTTGACCACACAAGGTGGTAGTGCCACTGCCATAATCATGTTTCCCTCCCAGGAGATCCAACCCTTCACATACCACTTTGCATTTCTTTGTACACACAACATGGTGGAGTATGAAGGTCTCCTTAGAGGCATCTTAGCAACTCAAGAGTTAGGAATCCAAACTATAGCAATCTGAGGTGATTCACAGTTGGTCATTAACCAAGTCATAGAGGTTTATACTTGTAAACCACAACATTTACAACCTTACTACGATCTAGCAATACACCTTCTTAAACAATTTGCAATCATAGATGTCCAACATATCCCCTACAATGAAAATTCCATCACTGACACACTTGCTACTTTAGCCCTAAGCATAGCACCAAACTTGTTTGCCACTTTTCCCACTTCAATAGTGGACTACGTTGAACCTATAACTCACACAACAAGCATCACATCCATATGTACAACTCACACTTAAGAGTGGTATGATGATATTAAGACATACCTCCAATAGGTAGAGCCCCCACAAAATCTAACCCCTACCCAAAAGGACACAATATGGAAACGATCATGGTAGTACATCCTCATAGGTTACGACATCTTATGTCGTAGATCCTATGATGGAATACTCTTAACTTGCGTTAGTGGCAATGAAGAGTAAGAGATCATTGGCCAAGTCCATGAAGGACTATGTGGGGGCCATATAGCTTCTAGGTCCATGGTGGCAACAATCAGTGGTCTAGGCTATTATTGGCCTTACATGGAGTGCAATTTTGTCTCCAAGGTTAGGGCATGTGATGTGTGTGAGTGGCATGGAAACCTAATGCATGTGTCACCTACTAAAGTGCACACCATGCAAATCACGTGGCCATTCCAATGTTGGAGATTGAACATCATAAGGCCTATAATGCCTAAGTCTTCTTTAGGGCACAACTTCATTATTACTGCAACTGAGTATTTCACAAAGTGAGTTGAAGCCATTCCCCTTAGGAAAAAAACATCTGAACAAGTTTGCAAATTCATTCTTGATAACATAGTGACCCAGTTTGGTCTCCCTATGACTATAGTCATAGAAAATGAGCCACAATTTAGCAGTGTAGAAACCAAAGCCTTCTGTGAAAACCTTGGCATTAAACATTCCTTCTCGTCACCATACTACCCTTAGGCAAACAATCAAGCGAAGGCTACAAACAAGGTCATTGTCAATCTTTTGAATAAGATGCTTAACAATAGCAAGAAATGATGGGATGAACAACTCGTTTACACAATATGGGCCTACCACACAACATGCAGAACAACAATAGGTAAAATTCCCTATAGTCTTGTATACAAATCTAAAGTAGTGTTGCCTCTTAAATTGCAGGTCCTGTCACTCCATGTGATCTTCTCGAGCTTCATCAATGAGGTTCAGAAAAATGAGTTGAGAGCCATCGACCTCAACTCTATAGAGGAGGAGCACATGCAAACACTTGATCACATTGAGTGGGACCAAGAGAAGCAATGGCAAAAGCATCACCACAATCAGCACCAACGCCTAATCAAGAAAGGGGACCTAGTCCTTAAGGTCATCTGCAAGCCCACGGAAAAATTCTCAACCAACTAGGAAGGGCCTTTCTTGGTTGCTAAGGTGTACGAAAATGATTCCTTCAAGCTCACTAATTTAGATGGAAACAAGTTCGCCAATCCTACAAACCACTTGCACTTAACACTGTACTACACTTGACATGCAGTACTGCACCAACAACAGAAGCAAGGTAAGTGATTATCTAGTATGACGTTAAACTGACATAGATCATCTGCCATGACATTAAACTATCATAAAACATCCTTGGGCTATGACATTTAACTAGCACCCGTATCATGGTCTACTATGACCTTGAACTAGCCATGCACCGTTTGCTACGATGTTAAACTAGCATAGTGGTCTGCTAGTACCTTAAACTAGCACATCACGATCTACCTAGACCTTAAAAGGAGAACATGATCTTCTAGGACCTTAAATTAGCACAGCAGGTGGTCTACCAAGACCTAAAACTAGGTTCACAGTTCAATATCTATAGTTCAATAGACATAGTTCTACGGACAAGTGAGCGAAAATACTTCAAATCTTCTATTGCCTACCCATGCCTCTTAGGTAGGATGGGGTGGGGCATTGTAGTTCTAGAATGAAGTTCACATTGTCAAAGGAAAAACCCTCTGGAACATTTGCAACATCACCATCCCAAGCATCTTGCTAATCTTCCAAAAATGTCATTTGGCATCTTACTAACCTTCTGAAGCTACCGTCACCATCGTCGATCACATGGATCATAGCTCTTACTATCAACAACACTTTCTTGATTCTTAACAATATTGTGGTCTAGTCCTAGTGTTGTCATCCCTCAACCCTCACCATCACCTAAGCCTGAAAGAGCATTCAGCAGCATGGCTCTTTTCCCTGCGGCTAAGTTTCTTGGCTTTTACCTTTGGTGAGGATTCCTGAGCACCTGCACTGTCATCGCCTTTAGCTACTTGGATGGTCATTACTAGTGTGGTTGCTAAATCTTTCTAGTCTACCACCATCAACACCTACACTGGCCTTCTTGCTTTGGACATTGCATGTGCATGTAGGCCCAAGCAAATAGGACTTCATTCTCATCTCACTTGATGATTATTTTTCTTATCTCCTCTATGTTGTGTTTGCAAATGAGGCCTATGAAGCACCATGCAAGGATGTGTTTCATCATGATGGCCAGACACTACATTGTTTTAACGTATCTTCTTTAACTCACCTAGCTACTTAAGAGTGCACATCCTTTTTACCCCCTTAACCAAACTAACCTCTACCTCTTGATCTTGTAACCCCCCACATTCCTTGCAAACTTCTCCAATGCACATGCAGACCTTTCCTATAGTCAGCCACTGAACCCATCATGGGTGTAACATAACTCATCCCATGACAAGCCTTGGTGGGCTGGTCAAAGTTTCAAATGGATGAAACACAACTCATCCTAAGGAGGAGACACCTATCCTACAAATGCAATGCAATTACCTCCTATCAAATGTTGATGTGTAATTCACCTGGCAATGCAAAAAGAAGCAAAAAGTAAAGAGAGAGAGAGAGAGAGAGAGAGAGAGAGAGAGAGAGAGAGAGAGAGAGAACAAAAATCCAAAAAAAATAAAGATGAAAAACATGAAAAAAAAAAGAAAACATAGAAGCAAAATGGAAATGGAACAAACCAAGTGCCCAAGTCAAATGACACAATTGTTATCTCATGATTGGTCCAACCTTAGATCGACCATCTCACAAGCATTCTAATGAGACGTTAAAATCCAAAGGGTATGACACCTTCACATGCTAACTCCCTCATAAGCATTTTGATGAGGGATCAAGCTTTGGCAATAAGCTATCATGACATTCTATCCTCCAGCTGTCCTCTCCAAACATTGTCCCCTGACCCATCTCCTTGAACCTATTCCCTACTATGCTTCATTTCTCTAGCACTCTCGAGCATAGCAAAGCATTATCCCAGTAGACACTAACAAATGATGTTGATGTCACGTTCATTGTGGTGTTTTATATTCTTTATCAATGTCTCTCAGGTCAATCCACCAAGCGTCAGCAAAGAGGGGCCTATGAAACACCACTAAGTTTGGGTTTCTACAATTCAATGCTATATTTTTCTAAGTGTCAAAACTTGAGCAAAATTTTTCCAAGTCTGATGTCACGTTGTGTGGTGTAGACAACATAGCACATTGGAAATCCTAAATTTCTACAAAATTTTTCTAAGTCTTCCTACTATGCTCTCCAACACAACCAACATAGCACACAGTTCCATGGCTAATCTACATAAATGTCAAGCTAGAAGCAGTCAAAAGTCACTTGAAATGGACCAAATAGTTTGACAAATTTTCTCTCCCATACTATCAAGCTCACTACGCTCTCTAGCTTGACTACCTTGACACATGTCCCAGGTGACAGTCCACCTAGGTGCTCAGCTAGAGTCTGTCAGAGGATGTTCAGCAGGGAAATGATAGTTTGGAAAATTTCCCATCTTTAGGCTTGTCATGCTCTGCTATGCTACATCGCCTAGCCAGCATGACATAGGTTCTAGGGCCAAAATTTTTCTAAGTGTTGGATACGGATTTGTCAAGCTATCTGGACAATGAAGATGCATTTGGCAATTTTTGGGCTACCAAGATTACCAATCCTGTTGCACCCCAAAGTGTGATCAACGTGCCACAAAGAAACTTTACAAATTTTTGAAAAATTCATCAAAATACTAGTGCTACACTCTGCTATGCTATACAATGTAGCAGAGCATGATAGGCTAAAATGACAAAATTTTTCTAAGTGTTCACACTATGCTCCCTCACGCTAAGTAGCGTAGACAATGTGACATATGGGAAATGCTTCCAAATGCCTCCAAAAGCTCCCAGAACTCAACATTGACCTTTATTTTATCTCCAGCATCCCTCTAGAAGCCAAGATTAGCAGTTTTTCTCAATGTTGCATCCCCCATTGATTCCCAAAGTTGTTCCAACACTTGACCCTACTTAAAGAAGAGGAAAGACATAGTCCTGAAGCGTAAGACTCCAAGTTGCATTTTTTTGGCATTTTTTGTAGGTACATGGTGGTCCCAAACTCTAGCACATGCAGTTTGGGCAATGTTGTCATAGTGTGGTAATATCTAGGTTCCCATTCCTATCTTGTGAAGCTTGACACTTAAAGCTTGACATCTTGAGCATGACAGATCAACATGACTTGTCCACATTTATTCCACATGAGACCTAGGCCATGTGGTATTTAGTCTATCCCTCATGCCAACCCTAGCCCTATAAATGCCCCAGCAATTAGCATTTTAAGGGTTTTTTGGTGAGCCAAAGGATTGATTGGAAAAAATCATTTTAAGCATTGAGCATCCTTATCATCTTTGTTACTCTCTCACTTGAGCAAATGAGCTTGACACTTGGACAAGTACTATGACACCGTTCCCCTTACACCTCCATAGAGTGACAACCATCAACCCAATAGGTTTAGCCCCTTTGATAGCTACTAGCACCACATCTATGCCATCCCAAAGACTGACCAAACTATCACACTGCCATTATGCCTATTTGACACCACGTACTAGTTTCACGCATTGTTTAATCAAACGTTATATGCCTCGTCCTCCAAGCGGTGCATTTCTCCATCCTCAAACTCTAGCTCTATATTTTTATCATTTTGTTTCAAGTTTCTCAGCATTAATTTTGCACTTTATTCTATTAATATGTATTTAAATATTCATGCTACATAACCTTTCGTTCTTGCTAAAAACTCTATTTGCAAATGGTTATTGTGATACCACATAAGTCCTTGTCTAACCAACCAGACCATTTAGGGAACCTCATTTTTGTTGTTCTTAGCATGGCCCTCCCACAAATACCAGGTTAGGCTATATACCTGAAGACCTCTCAGTGTTCCAATCACCAACATTTTTGGATGCCACAAGTAGGTGAAGACTTTTAAGGTTCATTGATGGTCATTGTCTCTCCATTAATTGGATCCATAATTTGTATAAATTGAGGTGTTGAGCTTTGTTATTCCTAATACTACAGGATGTTATTCTAAGATCTATGTTTCCCTTCTACTTGATTGCTCATTCCCTTAAGGATATTGTTGATTTTTTCCACTTCTCTTTCCATT